>CBVK0101167748.1:0-23599 GCA_900067695.1 Picea abies
CCATGCATTGGAAATAAAACATGACTTCTTTATTGTTGATTTAGATTTAATGGTTTTTCTTTCGAAATAGAACATTGCCCAAAAAAAAAAAAAATTATTGTTGATTTAGATTTAAGATTTTTTTAGTTTAATGTTTTGGTTTTTTAAATTTTTTTTATTTAATTTTATAAATTTTAAAAAAAAGTTTAAACAACTTATTTGTTTTTATTTTTAACTTAAAAAATAAAACTAGAAAATAAAAATAGAGTAAAATGATAAAATAATAAAACATCAAAACATAAATTAAATATCAAAACATCAATTATAATAGAAATATGTACACATTAATTAATAACTAAATCAAATTATTTATTATTAAAGAAAAAGTTCAATAAATATGTGGAGTTGCATATCTTGATGTGAAAAGGTTCTCAACGTATTTATAGGGTTGAATTTATTCATCAATTAACATAGGAAATCAATTACTTTAACTTTAAATTGGTGAATTCATTCATCATAGGAAAACAATTAACTATCGTGTAATGCATTGGAAATAGAATATTGCCTATCTTTGGCATGGATTTGAGAGTTGGTTTTGTTTTTCCCATATCAACCAAATAGAAGAAGACGAGTTTAAATATACAACAAAATAGAAGAAGACTAGTTTAAATATAGAATATAGTAATATTTAGAATAGAAAAATAACAATAGATAATTATAGAAAATATTATAAATATCAAAACATAAATTATCATAGATATATGTATATATTAAGTAATAATCAAATCAAATTATTTATTGTTAAAGTGTAAATAGTGTTTTTGAAAATTATATAATATTAAAAAAAAAAAACTTATTGATTATTTTTTTTTCCAAAAAAATAATTATCAATTAACCTACAAAATATATGTTTAACATAAAAAATAAATATTTTCTTAATATTGTTTTTCTAAAATTTGGTTTATTAAAACTTATTATTTATTTTTTGTTTTTTCCAAAAAAAAAAAAAAACACAATCCTCAATTAACCTAGAAAATCTGATATTTAACCTAAGAAATAAATATTTTCTTAATATAATAGAAAAAATAGTTTTTCTAAAATTTGGTTAATATATTTGAGATCTTGTTACATCTTTCACCTATATCTACATTTAATAATAATTACACAATTAATGGTCCATCATGACTCCAACAAAGTTAAATTTATTTCACTAAAGTTTCTTTAGATTGTTAAATGGAGTAATTCCTCTTATTTACTTGACCACTTTGATGGTTGATAGGCATCATAAATGATCTAGATAAGATAGGTGGGTATGCATTTATTAAGTAGGTGAGAAGTTGGAGTGTTCTAGAGAAATATCTAATTTTATGTATTTTGCATTTCAATTTTCATATGAATGTGGAAAAGAGCTTAACAACTTCATTGTTATTGTGTGTATACTCTCTTTTCAAATGCTTGCGTCTGCTTGAACTTGAACATGGTATCAAAGCATGATTAAGATTCTTTGAATATAGGAGAGCAATTTGCAGGTTATAGATAATTTTTCGAGATTGACTGAGAAACAACAGTGTTGAAGGAAGCGCTCGTCGAAATCTGAAGAAAAAAAGTTTCAAAAGTTTTTATTTTCTTGATTTGGTCGCCCCCGACTAGTGTATAGGGAGAGACCACCCTTCAGGGTCACCCACAGAGAAGGAAAAGGGCATCACCACCCCTAGACACTTGTGCAATTTTTTTTTCTCCTTTCAATCGCTCATTGGGAGTAGACAGGGCACGACTGGGTTGAGAAAAGTTATGGTTTTGGCCTTTTTCGACAAACAATTTTTATTTTTTTGGTTATATCTAAATCAAAAAGGGGGAGTTGATTTCTGGTAGAAGATCCATGGCATCTAGCAACAATTTGACACATTCATGAGGAACAATTTTAATAGGTAAAAATGATGAGGTATGGTCCATTGAAATAAAAATTTTCCTTTGGTCGAAAGAGTGTTGGGAGGTAGTAGTTAACGGCTTCATAGAACTAGATATGGATGATGTACAAGAATTAAAAATGTACAGAGAAATGTTATCGAAGAACTCATGAAAAATGACAACAAAGCCCTATGCCTCATCTAGAAAGGGTTAGAGGAATATATTTTCCCCAGGGTGGCAGCAACAAATCATGCCAAATAGGCATGAGATACTCTTGAAACCACTTATCCTGGCACATATAAAGTAAAAATTGAAAAGTTGGAGACACTTAGAAATAATATTGAGACTCTTTAGATGAAGGATTCACATTTCGTAGATCATTTTATAACCCATGTCATTAGCATCATAAATTGGCTGCACACACATGTAGAATAAATTCAAGATCAAAAGGTCATTAAGAAGGTACTTTGAAGCCTTCCTGATAAGTTAATATGGTCTTTGTCACCATAGAAGATTCAAAATAATTGTCAACACTGACAGTTGAAGAACACATGGGATCTTTGTTAACTCATGAGAACAGGTTCAGATGATATAATGAATCTTGGGAGAATGCATTTCAGTCTTAGGCATGCATAAGCAGATGTAGAGGTCGAGAGAATAGAAGCAAAGTAAGACGAGGAAGAGGATGGTCTCAAACAAGAGAGAGGTCAAGTCCAAAATACTCAGAATAGTGTGAACAATCAGAACAACCACAAAGAAACTCTCAAAACCAATGGGGGAGATGCAAAAATTTCAATTAGCCAAGGTGGAATGACAAATCAAGGTTCCAATGTTATTATTGCAAGAAATTTTCTCACTATGAAAGTGAATGAATAAAGAAGCAAGTAGATCTGAATAGGGGCAGAGAAAATGTTCCCAACAATGAAGAAGGAGCATTTGAATCAATGATTTTTCATGCCAAGTCATAGAAGAATCAAGTAATAACCATAATCTCTAGTTGTTGGATAGTGGTTGCAACAATCATACGACATGCAATAAATAAATTTTTTCTATCTTAGATAGCTCTGTCACATCTCAAATTAAATTGGGAGATGATTATTAAAATAAATTTTTAGGCAAGGGTGTAGTTTATGTATTGACCAAGAAAGATGAAAAGAAGGACATTCATGATGTTTATTACATAACCGGTCTTACACATAATATGATGAGTGTAGGCCATATGAATGAGCATGGTTATAAAGTCATTTTTTAAGGTTCCAAGTATAAAATCTTGGACAAACCACCCAGTAAGAAAATCTTAGCTACAACACAAATGACCAAAAATAGAATGTTCCCTTTGATATCGATAAATCCTAATTTGTCACAGTCATATGACCAAAAGTATAAATCATGGATGAGACTTGGTTGTGGCATATCAGATATGGTCATTTACCATTTAGTAGTCTCATTATTTTACATAAGAAGTCTATGGTCGAAGGTTTTCCCATTATCAATGAATAGAAAAACTCTTGTGAGAGTTGTATTTTGGTCAAACACAAAAGAGATAGTTTTCCCAATGCTTCCTATAGATAGAAAGAAAACCTCAAGCTAGTGCATACAGACCTTTGTGGTCCAATGAAAACTCAGTAAATAGGAGGGAGATTTTACTTTCTAACATTCATTGATGATTTTAGCAGGAAATATTGGGTGTATTTTCTCAAGCACAAATCAAAGACATTTAAAAAATAAATCTATGACAAAGAAATGGAGTGGAAGTACATCAAAGTACTCAGATCAAATCAAGGACGTGAGTATGATTCCAAATAATTTGTAGCATATTGTAGGAATCATGGGATCAAGAGACAATTTACCACAAGATACACTCCATAACATAATGGAGTAGCTGAAAGGAAGAGTCGGAAAATAATGGATACAGTGAGAAGTATGTTAAAGGCCAAAAAAAATTTCAAATGAATATTGGGATGAATAATCGGGTGAAGCAGTGGCATGCTCAGTTTATATTATTAATTTTTCACCAACCAATAGTGTGAAAAATAAAGTTCCTAAAGGATCCTGGAGTGATATGAAATCTAGTGTTTCTCATTTTAATGTTTTTGGCTATGTGGCTTATGCTCATGTTCCCAAAGAGTTGAGGAGAAATCTTGAGGATAGAAATGAAAAATGTATATTTGTGGGATATAGTGAGAAATATAAAGCATATATAGGTTATAAAATCCTCTTACTACTAAGTTTATAGTGCGTAGAGATGTTAAATTCCAAAAAGATAAATATTGGGATAACCAAACAAATAGAATAATTGTAGATCATATTCCTTCTATACAGGAAGATAAACATGTGGAAGCTACAGAATAACAAGCTTCTCCACCAAGACTTCCAATATTGCAAGTACAAGGCCAAGGAGAACAAACAAAACATAATTCTTCTTCTTCTTCTAGTAATGATTCAGATCCCACTATAGCAAATTTAAGAAACTAGAAAACAAGAAGCCTGAAAGAAATTTATGAGAAAAATGATGACATGGATCAATAAGAACATTTTTCTTTGCTATTCTGTTAGCCAATATATTTTGAAGAAGCAGTTAAGGAAGAAAAATGGGTTCATGCAATGAATGAAGAAATTGAAGCAATTGAAAGAAATAGTACATGTGATCTTGTAGATCTTCCTACAGGTAAAGCTATCATTTGAGTTAAATGGGTTTATAAGACAAAACTTAATGAGAAAGGAAAAGTAGAGAAGAATAAGGCAAGAATTATAGAAAAATGGTTTTCTCAAAAACCTGGTATTGACTATGGAGAAACATTTTCTCCAGTAGCATGTTTAAATACTATCAGAGTAGTTTCGGCAGTTGCAACCCAAAACAAATGGCTAGTCTATCAAATGGATGCTAAATCATCCTTTCTAAATGACATTTTAGAGGAAGAATTTTATGCAGATCAACCACTAGGATTCTAGATCAGATGTAAATAGTACAAAGTGTATAGATTGAATAAAGAATTATACGATTTGACGAAATCTCCAAGAGTTTGGTACAATCACATTTATTCTTATTTTCTCAACAATGGGTTCAACAGGAGTAGCTATGAATCCATGCTTTACACCAAAAGAGACCAGAAAGGTAATATTTTGATAGTTTGTCTCTATGTTGATGAAATGATTTATACATGAAATTTGTTGTTGAATGAATTCGAAGCATCCATGCAAAGTGAATTTGAAATGAGTAATATTGGTCTTATGAAATATTTTTTTGGAAGAATTTGAGCAATCTGAAAAAAGAATTTTTATTTGTCAGCCAAAATTTTCCACAGATATTTTGAAAAGGTTCAAAATGAAAAAATGCAAGCCAACATATACACCAATTGCAACAAGTACAAAACTAATTAAAGAAGATGAAGGAAAAACAATTGATTATACTTTGTATAAGAGGATTTTAGTCATCCCCATGTATCTTACAACTAGCCAACTATATATCATGTATGCAGTGAGCCTAATTTTGAGATTTATGGAAAATACAAAAATCTCTTATTGGGAAGTTGGAAAAAGGATTTTGATGTATATTACATCTACAACAAATTATGGAATTTGGTATTCCAATTCAAAAGATGACTCACTTGTTTGATATACAGATAATTATTTTGTAGGTAGCATTGATGATAGAAAAAGTACTTCCGGGTACACATTTCATTTGGGTATAAGTTCAATTTCATGGACTTGTAATAAGCAATGCATTGTCACAATTTATTTAGCAGATGTAGAGTATGCAGCAACAACTTCAACATCATATCATGCATCTTGGTTGATAAGTATCCTTAGTGATCTTACACATGAAGAGACAGAACCAACTCCTATATTTTGTGGCAGTAGTTCAACAATTGCATTATCTAAAATTCATGTGTTTCACTCCAAGAGTAAAAACATCGACACTCGCTATCATTTCATTCGCGATCTTGTCAACAATGGTTGAAACATGCTACAATTTTGTGGTTCGAAAGAAAAATTAGCAGATATCTTCACCAAGCCATTGGGAAGAAATACTTTTGAATTTAAGAGATAACACTTGGGCATTGTTTGTGTTGATTTTTGTAATGGTCGAAATTAAGAGGGAGTGTTAAATGGAGTAATTCCTCCCATTTACTTGATCACTTTGATAGTTGATAGGCATCATAAATTCTCTAGATAAGATAGGTGGGTATGCATTTATTAGTTAGGTGAGAAGATTGAGTGTTCTAGTGAAATATCTAGTTTTATGTATTTTGCATTTCTGTTTTCATATGAATGTGGAGAAGAGATGAATATATCCATTGTTATTGTGTGTGTATTCTCTATTTTCAAATTCTTTCCTCTACTTGAAATAGAACACTAATATCAATAGGAAGGAATTAATGGTTACCCCAAGGGACCAAGTGGTGCCATATTCATTACCATGTGAAGGAATTAATTTCAACTACTATGAGATGAGAATGTCATTGTGGTTTAAAGCCTAGTTTTTGGTGCCATATGCCTCCTTTATATTATTTCCTCAAAGGAAATATCTAGTCCATAGAAGCTATATAATCCCCTTGCAAATTCTTTTTGGGTTGTTGGTTGTGATTTGATTTTTTTTTTCTATGTGTCTAAAGTCCTTGAATTTTGGCTGTTTGAGATCGTGTCTTGTAGGTTTAGTGTGAATTCTGTGTTGGATTCCGGTCTTGGGTTAGTGTGGTAAAAGAATATGTAGAATTGATGATGCAACACACACAACACATTGATCTATATTGTATATTAATATGAATGTATAGTTACATAGTATAGTTACAAATAAATTCCGAGGTTAGTATAACTTACTAACTCTTGTAACCCAATAGACTAATTAACTAAGGATGTAATTATCTCATTTCCTTAAAACTACCCCTTAATTACATCCACTAATAACATTAACTAAAACTATTACTATCAACAACTTCCCTTGGACTAATATTTCTTCTCATATTTGATGCATTAGACTCCCCCTTAAACATAAATTAACATTCCCCCTTAAACATAACTTGGTCCTAACCATCTATGAGATTACTCTATCTCAGATTCCCCTTGTTAAATGAAGATTGAAATTATTTGATTCACCATCGAGATTAGATACGAGTACACATTCCACCCTCGTACCTATACTAGTGGTTCATTCCACAACTTGATGTATCATCCACTTTATGCATAAGAGGGATACATGTTACATCATCACATATGAATCTATGTAGGCATGACTCAATCGGGGTTTACAAAAGATTTGGGGAATAGAACTTGGCTATGCAAAGGCTTACAACTTTGGACCACAAAACTCTTGGGTGTCAGGTACAACTGATCACGCACCCCCTCATTACAACATTTTTTATATTAGGGTAGTCATCCTGCTCCATTTCTAGATTCTTGTATTTGTTGCTTACTAAAAACCAAAATTTCGTTGCATTCAGTCTCTACGCTTGAATCTACATCTTCTTCGCTCCACTTTACTTTTGTTTATTAGTTCATTCCTTGTTTTTATTCTTCTTGCAATGATCTATCGATCATGTCATTATTTATTGTCTTTCATGACAACTTAATTGATTCAATATCTCCAAAGACACATTCTTCCTGTTGCAATACTTCATCATGAGTATGTATTCTATTGCTTTTTCATTTATTTCTTTCATAATTTTGTTCTTGATGTCTTCTTCTTCTTTTCTCTTGGTTTCTTCTTGTCATCACAATAATTTTCCATACTCAATCATTCTTTTAAATAAAACTTGTCTATTGTCGGAATGACCAGTTCTAACACAAACTCTCAAACTTGTGACAATAGTTGGCCAAACTAAATTCCACTACATTAATTACCCACTTTTCTTCTACCAAGACTTATAACATACTTGTTGTTCTCAAGACATCTAAATACTACTTCATGAACTAAATTGAGGTGCCGAGTAACACTAAACATGCACCTCCAACTTCAAGCCAACGACTTTTACATAACTTCAAAACTTCTCATTCACAATGATGGTACCGACTCTTACAATGTACTGACTCTTCTTATAATGTTATCACATGTACAAAATACCAATTTCTCCTTTGTAATTCATGATATGTATCAATACTTCAACAGTTCTCTAATTGATTAAAATAAAAGTACCACATGGATTTTAATTCCCTACAAAAATTTATTTAGGGAAAATTTTGATTGGAAATGTATCCCAAAATGTTTACTAGAAATTTCTTTATGAAAGTAAAAAAATTATCACAGTCTCCTTTAAAACGCTTCACGACCTCTTTTAGGATTCAAATAAAAAACATAGTTTATTTCTTGAAAATTAAATAATGAACAATCTTCCTTAAAATTATAAAAACCTTTTTTTAAATAACACAGACTCCCTTCTTCGGTTTACATCATTTTCTTGCTAACCTTGGGTTTAACGCTCCAGACATCATTGTCTTGCTTAATCTCTGTGTGTCCCTTTCTCAACGATTCTGTTTTTTCCTCCTTGCGACCCATTATTAATCACTCCATGTTGACCAATGATTCTTCTCTCCAAAATGGCGAGGGTTAGGGAAAAACCTACTATCCTCGAACGAAATTTCCTTGTATCAATAACCCTTCTTCATCTATACACAACATATTTTTTTTCTTTATCTCCACTACATTACAACAATTATTATTGTCGACTGCTCCATACCAGTACATGCACATGCCAATGCCCAATCCTCTCTTGCTTCATGCGATCCTTTCTTGTCTATGATCCCATAGTAAAATCCTTCTTGCAAAAATGTTTTTCACACTCTACTCAAGATTTTATATCTTTGGGATCTTGGTCCCTCTTGTGAGGGAGTCAGGCCCAAACCCACTTCGATACCATGTAAACGAATACATAGAAATGATGGTGCAAACAACACAACACATTGATCTTTATTGTATATTAATATGAATATATAGTTACATAATATAGTTACAAATAAGTTACGTAGGTTAGTATGACTTACCAAATCCCATAACCGAACAAACTAATTAACTAAGGATGTAGAGATCTCATTTCCTTAACAAGTGTTTCCTGAGCGTTTCAACATCCATAGGTTGGAAGTTTCCACAGTGTTTCATCATCCATAGGTTCTAAGTCTTTGATCCTGGACATTTTGGCACCATGTCTCATAGAAATAAGGATAACGAATCTCACCCGATTCTATATGTAGTGTGGAAATAAGATAATGTAGGACTCGAAAACCTAGTTGAGAATTCAATCTCTACTCAACAAATTCAACTTCAATAAAAGAGGCACTTGACCATTCACCCTTTGGGGTGGTAGCCTCCTACATTGGTAGTGGTATCTCTATGCACTCTAAGATTGATTTACATCTCGTCTTATTCACCATAGACTACGTAGAGTTGTATTAGAGTTATCTCTATTTATTTAGTACTTTTATTTATCTCCATCTCGGGGATTAGCATAGATTCAAGAAAAGGTAGATTACAGAGGAATTTGGGACTTATCAGATAAATTGAGTTTTCAAGATATGTCATCAAGTGCATCCACGACTCTAGACTTTCTAGGCATTTAGAACACCTCTGGAGAAAACAAAGCGATCGTTAAGTGTAGTGGTAATTTGGCATTCGGCCCTGAAAAACATCTAGTGAACTAGACATGTATTGTCTCTTTTGTAAACTCCTTGAATTTGTCGCATTGTTTTATTTTCATATTAGTCAGTGAAATATACTATATTTGATCCACATTTTATGAGCAGAATGAAATGACTACAAATTATTACCAAATGATTAACAAAAAATAAAAGAGATATAGTAAAACTCGTTTTCTATTCAATAAGGAAATAAGCTGAAACTATAAAATGCAGTGGAAAACAAGCTTGTTGGAATGGTGGCAGATTATCTCTGAGAAGAGATGTGATGGCTGTGCTCATTCACAAGAAGATGATTCCAATGAGGCTCTCAAGGCCTTTTTACAATAAACAGGAGTTTCAAAAACCCTAAACATCCAAAAACCTAACCCTAGAAGATGAAGTGCCAAAAGTCATGTGGGCCCTGTTTGGGTAAGTTAGTACATCAACTTCCTGGGGTCGTAACTTTTGCATATGATCTCCATTTTAGGCATACGATAGCCCATTGGAAAGATCTATCTGAGGACTACAACAATTGCACAAAATTTCATGATTGCAACATACCCCAAAAAACATCGTTTAGGGCCTCAAAACGTCTCCAGAAGTTCACGACTCGAAAAACTGCTAAAAATAGTAAATTATCAAAATTGTGAGAAAGTTTTTTTGAGCCAGATGGAAAAGGTGGGTGGCCACCGATATCCACATGGATCAATCCTCCATCCTTAGGAAGCAATGGTCTCCATTGCGTTGATTTCCCCCATCAAATGAGAAAAATTTTGCTGGATTTGGCCCCGAGTGAGCCACTTGCCTTGGTGCAAGAGCTACCTTGCTTTGACGACTCGATAAAGTTGGATCATTTTTTATAAAGTGTCCTTGATATGTGTGTCCAAAATATGATCATTGGATTCATATTGTATGTAGTCGGGCTTGAGCTCTGTTGGTGTCAGTTGTTCTACTACGTCTGAGGTTTCCAATAATGGTGGGAAATAAAGCTGAAGGAGGTCCACATTGAACACTGGGTGCAGGACAAGGAAAGGAGGAATGTTGAGTGAAAAAGAATTATCCCCCACAGCCTTGGCGATGGTGTACGACCCATAACGGAGTGGGAGAAGCTTCTGATGGGGTCTTGTAAGGCGTTATTTCTGCAAGTGAAACCAAACTTTGTCGCCCATCTAAAACTTATGTGGAACCCGATGTTGATCATGGCACTGAGTGTACTTGTCATTAGACTTTTGTAGGATATCCTTAACCTATTGGTGGATGTACTGGATCCTATCAATGAATCGGGTGGCTTTGTCAGCCTCAGTTGGAGGTGGAGAGGAGTCGGTCGAGGTGACCGCAAGGGGAAGTGCAACATCTATGGGACCCAATGGTTGGAATCCCAACCCCACTTGAAAGGGGTTGTGGCCAGTTGAGCTATGCAGGGCTCAGTTGTAGCTATGATGGACATAGGGAAGTCTCTCATCCCATGTGCGAGGGTTCTTGGAATTATACATGTGCAGGACATGCATGATCATTCGATTTACAACCTCAGTTTGGCCATTTGTCTGGGGGTGCAACGTCGTGGGTTTGGTGAGCTTGGTGTCCAGTAGTGACTAGAGGCTCGACCAAAATGTGCTGAGAAATCGACTATCCCATTCTGAGACAATGGTTTGTGGGATTCCAAAATGTACCTAGACCCATTCAAAGAAGAGCATGGCAGTGTCTTCTGCTGTGATTCTCTTCTTGCAAGCAACCAGAATCACCATCTTAGAAAAGCGATCAACAACCACAAAAACACAGTCATTTCCCCACTTGTTGGATGGAAGGCCCGACATGTTGTCCATTGAGATGGATTCCCATGGCCTGTCAGGAGTAGGAAAAGGGGTGTACAGACCCTGTTTCTTAGTGGTTGGTTTGGCAATAGCACAGGTAGTGCAAGACCTGATATACTTGCTGACCTCTTGTCGAAGATTCGGCCAATAGAAATGTTTTTGTAGCCTTACCACTATATTTTCAATGCCAAAGTGTCTTGCCACACGGTTGTAGTGGGATTCCCAGATCATCTTCGCTTGCTCACTTGATGGAACACATATATGGCCCAGTCGACACAACAACCCATATTGAAGATGGAAATTATCAACAATTGCCTTTGCACCCAACATTTGGTAGGTGGTGGCGAAGTCTGGGTCTGTCTCATAGAGTTGGGGCCATCCATAGGTCTCATGTCCATACAAGTCTAGTACTGTGGTGAGTGTCATGACTGGTGGTCTGTTGAGGAAATCAGTGACACGGTTTGTTCTTCCTATTTTATACTTGATGTTGAGGTGGAATTGCTACAAGTATGTGGACCACTTTTGATGGTGGTCATTCTGCAATTTTCCTTGTGTCTTCATGAACTGCAGTGGCTTATGATTAGTGTGGATGAATGTCTCCCTCCGAAGAATGTAATGTCTCCACTGGCGGCAGGCTTACACAATGGAGTACATTTCTTTTTCATAAGTAGGGTACTTACGGACAACATCTGATAGTGTCACACTATGATAGGCCACGGGGTGGTCATTTTGTGTGAGAACGACACCAACAGCATAGTCTGAAGCATCAATCTCAATCTCAAAGGGTTACTACAGATCTGGTAGTGAAAGTATTGGGGTTGAGCACAAGCGCTACTTCAAATCATCGAATGCTTGTTGTTGGGGCCGTTCCCACACAAATTTCTCCTTACCACCACCCCTGGTTATTTGGCTGAGGGCCCATGCAATATGGGAGAATCCCAACACAAACCTGTGGTATAAATTGGCAAGGCCCAAAAAGCTCTGAAGATCAATGAGTGTGGTTGGGCATGGCCAGTCACGGATGACTTGTATCTTGGTTGGATCCACATGTACACCATGTTGATCAATGATGTATCCTAGGTAATGGACCTTGTTCATGCTAAAGGATCATTTTTCCAAGTTGGCATATATCTTGTGCTACCGTAAGGTGTGTAGAGCTTGCTGAATATGTTGCAAGTGTTCAGCCCAAGTCTTGTTGTAAATGAGAATGTCATCTAGATACACCACTACAAAAGTATTGGTGAATGGTCATAGGATATCGTCCATCATCCTCATGAAAGTGGATGGAGCATTTGTTAGACCAAAGGGCATGACCAACCATTCAAAAAGGCCCTCCTTTGACTTGAAGGTGATCTTCCATACATTAGTCTGTTCTATTGGGACCTAGTGGTAGCCAGACTTCAAATCAATCTTACTGAAGTATTTGGCCCCCATGAGTTGATCAAGGAGGTTGTCGATTAGGGGAATCAGGTACTGATTTCTGACTGTGATTTTATTCAGAGCTCGATAATCAATGCAAAGTTGCCAAGTTCCATCTTTCTTCTGTACCAACATGATTGGGCTCCCGCAAGGTGATGAGCTGGGATGGATGTGCCCCTTGTGGAGAAATTCTTGGATCTATCGCTTGATCTCCTCATTCTCTAATAGAGAGTGGTGATAGACTAGCCCATTGGGTAGCTGTGCGCTGGGGGTCATATCGATGGGGTGCTTGACCTGGCAGTGCAGAGGTACCCCAGTAGGTGAGGAGAAGATATATGAGTATTCTTCCACGACCTTATCTACTTACTTCTGCTGTGTGGAGAGGTTGGCCGCAGAGACCCTAGATGTGGCTATGATTTTTATCTCATTCTGAGAGCGAATCATGAAGAAGACAAACTTCCCTGTCTAAGAGATGAACTTCCTGCATTGCTTAGTAGAGATCAAGGAAATCACACTAGGTGGGATAGCCTCTGGTATCCTCTACAATTTCATGTTTAAAATAATAATAACACTATGAGGCCTAGACTCATATACAACATGAAATTTCCATAAATAAGGTTGGCCCAAAAGAGCATCACAAACTTTGAGAGGAGCAACATCACACAATACCTCATCTTTGAAGGGCTTGATGTCGTACGAAAGTCGACACTGTTGGCTGATGTGAAGATCGCTTCCTTGGTGGAGCCATCCAATGGTGTAGGGTTATGGGTGCGGCATTGTCGGCAGGGCCAGCTGCTTGATAACCTCTCCTAAGATGAGGTTCTTATGGCTACCACTATCAATGATGAAGTGCAGCGGGGTGCCTTTTACCCACATCTGTGAATGGAAGAGGAACTCTCCTTCTTCGGGCTCGTCTGGTTCACCATGCTGGAGCTTGGTGGTGGCAACGGTGGCACTGGGTTCCACATCAATGATCCATCTTCCCCTTTCTGGTTCTGACTCAGAGTCAGAACCTGCATCTAATTCAAAGGCTTTCACTTTAGCCACCAGCGTCTTCTTTGAGCAACAGTCAGTAGTGTTATTCCAATGGCTCTTATAGAAGTCGCACCACTTCCCGATATCTTTCTTTGTCTTTCCAGTGTCCTTCTTTGCTTGCGTCTTGGACTGGTTGCTCTAATATTGTCCATCTTTTCTCTATCCTTTATTCTATGGGTTCAGGCCACCCTTTCCTGGATTTTGTTGTGAGGGGTTCCCCGACCCAAATTGTCGCATCTTTTGCTTGAGTTTCTGCTCGATTTTGATGGCATATTGGTAGGCCGCGCACAAGGATGAGATGTCCAGAAATTCCATTTAGGTCTAGATGTATCTATGTAGAGCACCACAATACTTGAGTACCATATGTCGCTCTGAATCTTTGATACCCAGCTTTGTGCACAAGGTATGGAAGATATTTGTGAAATCTAGCACTGCTTAGTCTCTTTCTTGCCGTAGTGTGGTCCCTTTGGTATACAAGTCATCATAACTTCTGATGGGGTAGTATTGTTCCTTAATAGCATCCTTGAAGGATTCCTAGGTGGCCATGACTATAAATAATGAGGGTTCCTCTATTTCCCTTTGCTCACAGAAAGTTTCCCACCAATCTTTGACATGGGGAATGGCTTTGAGGAGTGAAAAAGTAATCTTTTCTCTATTCAAAAATTTATGGACAAAAAAATATCCTTCTAGTAGATTCAACCACTTGTCTACAACATATGCGTCTATATGACCTTCAAATATAGGAATATCAAATTTTATTTGTACCTTGAAGGGGGCGGTGCCTCTGCTCAAAGAATATGCGTCGCCTGTTGGTAGTCACGGAAGGATTTGCGCAAAATTATCCATCATCTCGCTCCTCTGTTGTGTGAGGGCTTCCTCAATCAACAATTTGAAATGATCTCCTGTCTCGTTATCTTTATTTTCTCCTTCCATGAGAGGTCACTTGGGTGTGCGAGATATTTTGTCCTCAAGAGAAATAAGCTCGAGACCTAACTCTTTGTACTCTGACCTCATTGGGGACATGCATTAAGATGACAAGGAGCATACCACTCTGATACCACTGATCCGGATTTTATGAGTAGAACGAAATTACTACAGATTATTACCAGATGCTTAACACAGAATAATAGAGATACAGTAAATCCGGTTTTCTATTCAATAAGGAAATAAGCTAAAACTGTTAAATGCTGCGGAAAACAAGCTTGTTGGAATGGTGGTGACTTATCTCTAAGAAGATATGTGATGATTGCACTCATTCACAAGAATATGATTCCAATGAGGCTCTCAAGGCCTTTTTACAATAAACATGAGTTTCAAAAACTCTAATCATCCAAAAACCTAACCCTAGGAGATGAAGCGCCAAAATTCATGTGGACCCCATTTGGGTAAGTTAGTACATCGTTGTTTAGGGCCTCAAAACGACTCTGGAAGTTCAAGACCCAAAAAACTGCCAAAAATAGTAAATTATCAAAACTGCGAGAAAGCTATTTAGAGCCAGCTGGAAAAGGCGGGTGGCCACCGATATCCACCTGGATCAATATTTTCATGTATTTGTCTTATGATCTTGTTTTGACATGAAGGGAGCTCTTCTCAAAGCCTTCAACTCATCAAGAATCAATTTCTTTTTTTTGGTTCACTTTAATTTATAATAAGATTTTCCCTCTAAGGTTTCTTGCAATCACATGTTCATAAACTTATAAATTACCATGATTTCATTCAACGAGGTAATAGAATTTTAAGGTTTATAAATTGGGGAAGGAAACTTATTTTGGATTTTGATATTTCTCTATTTTCCTTGCAATTCATATTTCCTTCTGTAACGTCCCCAGCCACCCCAGGTTGGGCCACATCACACACTTCTCCCAAAGTATGCTCTAATAACAATTTTTAACATCCCCAACCTTCCCTGTCTAGGCCATGTCATGCACTTCTCCAAACATATTCTCTGATATTTCTTTGTAACATACCCAACATATGACTGAGCATTTCTACTCCCAAAATCCACTATGAAGATACTATGCTAAACTCTAGTTTGCAAAGTAACACTTGAAGTAGTGCTCTTAACTTCGAACTAAGTTGCACCACACTAAATTTCTTCTTTTAAAAAAAAATTGAGCAACCGAAGTAACTAAAAAAATTTCGTGCATCAACATACTTATCACACAACACAATAATATGTACAACCACCCTGACATCACATGCCAATTCTAATTTCCTCATGCATGAGGTATAATTTTCTACGTGCACACCTAAGTTCCAGCCTCTTGTGCACACCGGCTACTTTCCTGCACACTTGGCCATTCAATCCTCCTCTTTTGACTTATAACCAAATCACAAGGTTAACTTAGAGAAAAACTATCAACATTTTGCATATCTATGCACAACTACCAATACATGCTATAAGCACCATACTTACATGAACAAGAAAAATTAAACATAATAACAACAATTACTTATATGTGACAACATACAATAATTAACCCATATAATTCATAGATAAATAAACACACACCTATATTTTATGGAATTCACCAGCTGCATGTATAAATTAGATGTTCCTCCCAGCCATAGACTTTGTTGCTTATAATATTTCATCAACAGGTCACCCCTGAGTTGATGCTTAATGCCACCATGGAAAAATGGTTCCTAGCAACAAGCTTAGGTCTAATTCTCAACATAACTAGTTAGTCTTAGGTTCTCATTTCTACAACTAGACCATAATCCCTCATTCCCCATGCATTTGTCACACCCGAGGAAGTGTGCCTCTTCTATGCTCAACATTTCTTCTACTATGCCACTTCCCTTCCATGGTTACCAAAAATAACTCATATAGGAGGTCTGAGAGACCTACAACTAATTCTCATTGCACCAGGGAACAAATATCAACAAAACTCTCACCTGGAGAATATGCTCATAGGTTTGAAAACTGACTTCTCAACAACCACTCTCTCACCCACAGAGACTGCTCATGGGCCTGACAACCCATCTCTTTGACAGTAAACTCCTATTATATCCCTGCAACTACTTACAAAATTCTCTATGCAGATAAGATAATAATACAATTTTCCATACAGTACAATCCCCTTCTACTCACAAGAAGGTGAATCATGAATAATAATAATAATAACGGAAAAAATACACTAAGGACAACAATAGATATTTCATGCCTTCAACTTGACACTTGTCACCTTCAGAGGTAGCATAAGACACTTGTTGACTCATTCCATACCCTTAAGAACTTAGGATAAAATTATTATCCACAACATACACTTTTCCGAAAATATTATAAAATATTCCCTAAGACTTAAGTCTCACCCCCCTTTCTCCATTTTCCTGTGGAGTCATCCCCCCATATCCTTTCGTCTGATTCGATATTCATGTAATGATGTATTTTATATTAATAATTGTGATTATGTTTACATGGTAGGTGCATTGTCCTATGTGCATCCTGACTCACCAGCCTCATAATCACACATACTCTTTGGCCTCAATACATGTACAACCATATATACACACACACATATATAACTTAGATCCACACGCACTGCGAGCTCATTACCATGCACTTACCCAAATTCACGCAACACTGTGAAATGTGCTCACTTATCCAGGTGCACACAACACATATAATGTGCACACCCTATCTTTGATACAATACTCCACGCACTACTCGGTTGCACGCAACATCAAAACTTAGTGCCAACAAATCACCAGCCTAAATGTACATTTACATCTACACTTGGTACCAATGCCTCACCATCCTATATGTACAATTACAAAGAGTTCAAATCAAGGACATTAAATTCCCCTCCACCTTATTTATGCACTATTCTCAGGTGCATCATATACACGTGTACATACAAAAATTCAAAAATCCTTAAAAATATGTGGATACTCTACCCACATAGCATCCTTGCACTCCCAGGTTGCATCCTCAAGATCATACAAGGTCCATTGGACCTTTACCAACTACATGACTCGATTATGAAGATATTTCATTTTATGATCCAATATGAAATGATACGGATTTATGAGCGGAACGAACTGACTAACAGACTAGACAAAATAACACATAGATACATAGAACAATGACACACATCCAATTAACAATAACTTCTATTGAATAAATGAAATAGGAATAAATTGTAAAAATGTAGAATTGAAAACAACTTGCTCAAATGGTGGTAGTTATCTCTGAGAAGAGATGTGGCTACTACGTGCATCTGTTTGAGAAAAATGATTACAATGAGGCTCCAAATGAATTTTTAACATTACTCATGAATGTTGAAACCCTACACATCCAAAAACCTAACCCTAGGAGATGAAGCGCCAACCGTTGTGTGGGACGTGTTGGGTAAGTTGGTACCTCAACTTATCATGGTTCTAAATTTTTCATATAACCTTCGTTTTAGGCATGTGATAGCCCATTGGAAATTTCTTTTCGAGAAATACACATTATGTCATCAAACTCTGACTCTGTCTATAGTTTGACTATGGCAAGCTAAAAAAACATTGTTTAGGGTCCCAAAATGGCCCTGGAAGTACATAAACATGTGCTGACATGAAAAATTCCAAAATAAGCCAGTTGGGTTAGGTGGGAGGCCACCAGTCTCCACCTAGATGATGTGTAGGGATTCAGATAGCCCCAAAATTATAGAACCCACAATTACAAAGAAGTACATAAGAACATGTTGAACTAACAAATGTCAAGAGGATCCAATTGGAATAGGTGGGTGGCCACCAATATCCACCCAGATCAGTCCTCCCCCCTTAGGAAGAAATGGTCTCCATTTCATTGAGTTCTCCCATCATATGAGGAAACTTTTGCTAAATTTGGCCTCAGGTGAGACACTTTCCTTGGTGTAGGAGTTGTCCTGCCTTGACAACCCAATAAACATGGATCCTCTACTAGCAAGTTCCCTTGACTTGTGTGTCCACTATCTGATTAGTGTATTCTTGTTCCATGTTGTCAATGTTTAGCTCTGTTGGTGTTAGTTTTCTATGATCTTTGAAGTGTTCAATAATGGTGGAAAATATGGTTGAAGGAGGTCCACATTGAACACTGGGTGCAAGCCAAGGAAGGGTGGAGAATTGAGCTCAAAATAATTTCTACCCATAGCCTTGGTGATAATGTAATGCCCATAGAGAATTAGTTGGAGCTTTTGATGGGGCCCTATAAGGTGCTCTTTCTACAAATGTAACCACACCTTGTCTCCCACTTGAAACTGGTGTGCTACCCTGTGTTGATCATAGCACTACTTGTACATAGCATTGGCTTTATGAAAAATCTCATGGACCTATTGGCAGATGTGATGAATCCGCTCAATGAATATGGTGTCTTTTTTAGCCTCAAACTGAACATGGGATGATGCTACCTGTGTGGTTGCAAGAGGTAGTACAACATCAATGGGACCTAAGGGTTGGAATCTTAGCCCCACCTAAAATGGGATATCAATGGTGGAGCTATGGAGAGCCATGTTATAGTTGTGTTGAACATAGAGGAGAATCTCATCCCATGTATGCAGATGCTTAGAGTTGTAAATGCGTAGGATGTGCACAATCATATGATTGAGGACCTTTGTTTGGTCATTGGTTTGGAGGTGGAAAGTAGTGGATTTAGTGAGCTTGGTGTCCAATAGTGACCATAGACTCGACCAAAATGTGTTGAGGAACCTGTTTTCTAGATCGAAGATGATGGTCTGTGGTATCCCAAAATGGATCGACACTCATTTGAGGAATAGCTTGGTAGTATCTACCACTGTGATTCTCTTATTGCAGGCTATGAGGATGGACATCTTTGAAAACTGATCAACTACCAAAAATACACAATCATTTCCTTTCTTGGTGGATGGAAGGCCATAAATGTAATCCATCGAGATTTATTCCCAAGGCCTCTTGGGAGTAGGAAGAGGGGTGTATAAGCCTTTATTCTTTATGGTTGGTTTGGAAATGGAATAGACAGTGCAAGATATGATATACTTGTTGACATCCTATCGAATTTTTGGCCAATTAAAATGTTTTTGTACAATGACCATTATTTTGTCCACACCAAAATGTCCTACCATCCGACTGTAGTGATCCTCTCAAATCATATTTGCATGCTCACCTGTAGGAACACAGAGATGGACTAGATGGCATAATAGTCCATCCTGAATGTGAAAATTAGTGACATCCATGCATGGACCCAAGAGCTTATAAGTGGTGAGTGGCAAAGTCTGAATCTTTCTAATAAAGTTGGGGGCACTCGGATGCCTCATATCCATAGTAATGGAGCACGGTGGTGAGTGAAAACATGGGAGGTTGATTGAGGTAGACAACGACATGATTTGTGCTCCCTATATTATAATTGATGTTGATATGGAATTGTTGTAGGTAGGTGGACCACTTTTGATGGCAGTTGTTCTACAACTTCCCATGTGTCTGTATGAACTACAGAGGCTTGTGATCAATGTGGATGATTTTCTCCTTTCCCAAAATGTAATGTTTCCATTGACAACGGGCTTCTACAATGGAATACATTTCCTTGTCATAGGTGGGGTATTTTCGTACAGTATATGAGATTGTCTCACTATGGTATGCTACCAGAAGACCGTGTTGAGTGAGAACTGAACCTACAACATAGTCGGATGGATCAACCTCAATATTGAATGACTATTGTAGATCGAGTAAGGAGAGTACCAGATATGAGCACAATCGATGATTTAGATTATCAAATGCTCATTTTTTTTCCTGTCCCCGGTAAAAATTTTCCCTGCCACCACCATTGGTCACTTTGCTGAGGGCCCATGCAATATGGGATAATCCCAACACAAACCACTTGTAAAAGTTGGCCAGTACCAAGAATATCTAAAGCTTGGTTAGTGTGGTTGGAGATGGTCAGTCATGGATGACTTGGATCTTATCTGAATCAACATGTACCCCATGCTCATCAACAACGTATCCCAAGTATCAGACCCTTTTCATGCCAAAGGATCATTTTCCAAGTTGGCATTTATCTTGTGTTGTTGTAGATTTCTCAAAACATGTTGAATATGTTGCATGTGCTCCTCCCATGTTTTGTTGAAGATGAGGATGTCATCCAAATATACCACCACAAAATAGTTGGTGAAGGGTCTCCATACATCATACATCAACCTCATGAAAATAGCTTGTGCATTTGTTAAGACCAAGGGTATGACCAACCATTCGAAGAGATATTATTTATATTTGAAAGTTGACTTCCATACATTAGTTCAGTCAATGGGAACCTGGTGGTAGCCAAATTTTAGGTCAATCTTGTTGAAGAACTTTTCCCCCTTGAGTTGGTCAATAAGGTCATCAATTCTAGGAATTGAGTACATGTTCCTGACTCTGATTTTTTTTAATGCTTTGTAATCAATGCAGAGCCACCGAGTTTTGTATTTCTTTGGCACCAATACAATCGGGCTTCTACAAGGGGAGGATTTGGGTCTAATATGTCCCTTTTGAAGTATCTCTTAGATATGACACTTGATTTCTTCATTTTCCATCAACGAGTGACAATAGAATGGTCCATTAGGAAGAGGTGCAATGGGGGTTAGATCAATTGGATGATTGACTCGGCAGTGCGTCAGTACCTTGGTGGGTGAGGAGTAGATATATTTGTACTCTTCCACGATCCCATCCACTTGATTTTGCTACAAAGAGAGGCTATGTGTAGAGGCCATGGATGTGGTAGTGACCTTCTACTTTATGTGAGAATGGATCACAAAGAGGAAAAACTTCCTGACCTATGAAATGATCTTGATGCATTTCTTAGCAGAGATTAAAGAAATAATGGTATGTGGCACTACCTCTGGTATCCTATACAATTATCTACACAAAGTAATAATAACATTGTAAGGTATAGACTCATACACAACATGTCGCTTCCAAAAATATGGTTGTCCTAAAATAACATCAAAAACTTCAAGGGGAGAAATATCACGCAATACCTCGTCTTTGAAAGGATTGATGCCACAGGGTAGACGACACTATTGGTTGACACGAAGATCTCTTCCTTGGTGAATCCAACCAATGGTGTAGGGTTGTGGATGCGGTTTCGTCAATAGGTCTATCCACTTGATGACCTCTGCTGAGATCAAGTTCTTCTGACTAGTTCTATCGATAATGAAATGAAGTGGATCCCCCTTTACCAACATCTATAACTGAAAGAGGTGTTCCCCTTCCTCTAGTTCTTCTGGTTCACTTGGCTGGACTTTGTTGGTAGTGATAGTGGCACTGGGTTCAACATCGATAATCCACTTCCCTCTTTCTGTATGTGATTCAAAGTCAAAATCAGCCTTTGACTCAAAATATTTCAACTCAGCCATGAGTGACTTCTTAGAGGAACACTCTTTGGTGTTGTGCCAAGTGATTTTATGTTATTCACACCATTTTCCCGTGTCCTTCTTCGAATTCTCATTACTATACTTATCTTGCAGCTTGGACTAGTTGTCCTGAGAGTGGCCATATTTTCTCTGTCCCTTGTTGTGTGGGTTGGGGATGCCTTTTCCCTGCTTCGGCTGTGAGTATTTTTCATATCCAAACTCTCTCCTCTTCTTCTTAAATTTATGCTCGATATTGACAACATATCTATAATTTGTACCCAATGAGGTGATGTCCATAAACTCCATTTATGTTTGAATGTATCTATGCAAAAAACAATGGTATTTTAGCACTAGATTTCATTCACAGTCTTTGATACCCAATTTGGTGCGTAGGGTATGGAAAATATTGGGGAAATCTGGTATTGTCTGGTCCCTTTCCTGACGTAGGGTGGTCCATATTGTGTATTAGTCCACGTAGCTTTTAATAGGGTAGTACTATTCTTTAATGGAATCCTTGAAGGAATCCCATGTAGGTGTGACCACAATTATTGCAGATTCCTCTATGGCCCTTTTCTCAGAGTACATATCCCACTAGTCCTTAACATGGGAGATGACCTTGAGAAGTGAAAAAGTAATATTTTCCCTATCGAAAAAACTGTGGACTAAAAAATACTCTTCTAGAAGATTTAACCATTTATCTACAACATCGACATATATTATTCCTTTAAATAATGGAATATAAAAATTTACCTATACCTTGAAGGGGGTTGCATGGCCGCTTGATGAAGATTCTTCTCATGTGGGTAGTTGTCGAAGGATCTATGCAAAGTTGTCCATCATTTTGTTCCTTTGTTGCATAAGGGATTCCTCAATAAAAATCTTAAAAGGATCTCCTACTCCATCATCTTTATTTTCATCCCCCATGGGTTATTTTTGGGTTTGGTGTTACCGATATTGCAAAGGTTAGACTAGTTTGAATCCCAACTTCTTATACCCAGATCTTGTTGGGGACATGCACGAAGAAAAATAAATGGAGAGAAGACCGCTCTGATACCATTGATCCGGATTTATGAGCGGAACGAACTGACTAACATAATGAATACATCCAATGAAAAAAACTTATATTGAATAAATGAAATAGGATGAAACTGTAAAACTCCATAACTAAAAACAACTTTCTCGAATGGTGGTAGTTATCTCTAAGAAGAGATGTGGCTCCTACACGTATCTGTCTAAGTAGAATGATTACAATGAGGCTCCATAGGCCTTTTTAACATTACTCATGAATGATAAAACCCTAGACATCCAAAAAGATAACCCTAGGAGATGAAACTCAAAAACTTGAGTGTGCCCATTGGGTAAGTTGGTGCCTCAAGTTCTTGTGGTCGTAACGTTTTCATAAAACCATTGTTTTAGGCATGTGATAGCTCGTTGGAAAGGTATTTTTAAGAACTAGATATTATTCCATCAAACTCTAACTCTCTATATATATTGGCTATGGAGATCCCAAAA
>CBVK0101167754.1:0-12798 GCA_900067695.1 Picea abies
AAGAATTATAGAAGAATGTGTTGAATTAAAACTGTCAAAAGGAGCCAGTTCGAATAGGTGGGTGGCCACCAATATCCACCTGGATCAATCATCCAGGGTTTGGTTTTTAATGGGTAAAGGAAGATATTGAGTGCCATTCAATATGATTATTATAATGAGTTGTTGGAACTGGCGATAATTTTCTCTTATTCTCATATTTAACTTGCTTTGAGCTTAGCTTACGATCACAATGATTGCCAACATTCTCCATTTTTTCAGACCTCCGAGACCTTGGGACCCAATACCATCACAAGATATCGAAATGCATAGCAAAACTTCAAGCGAAAAAAAATGCACAAAACTACTCCCACTTAATACATTTCAAGAGATTTAAAAGCCGTTTTCATGCAGAAGAAATCGTTGTTAACCAAGACTAAAATCTTGAAATTTTCTCCAAACATAATCTAAAATTTTCTATTTTGATGGAGAATTTAGCCAAGTGAAAGTATCTCCCCACACAAAGTATTGGAATTTGTGTTGGATCAATTTTTTGTTACAAAAGTCATTGGTTTACACTTAGGGTCCTGGAACTTTGTAAAGTTAATTGGCATCATGTGGTTCTAATTTACAAAAGTTTAACCTTGGCATTTTGTGGTTCTAATTTACAAAGGTTAGTTTAGTCCATATCCATGAGAGGAGAAGAGGGTTTTTGCTTCTGTTTTTTGTGTGGCTTTGTCATCTTTTATTTGGGTGAAGGGGAGAAAATGGGGCACACGTGAGGAGTAGTGAGCATAAAAACACAAAGAGTAACCCTTTTAGGTGTAGGAAGGTCGAGGTTGGGGTCTCTTCCCTGGCCCCATTTCCATTAAATGCTTATATATTCATGTTATTTTGTCTATGATCATCATTTATATTGATGTTGAATTAGAGGTATTTGTCGTTGAATTGGGTGCAGAGCCTGTGAAGGATATGGAAGCAACGACCTCACCTCCCCAATCATGGAAAATGGTATACGTCAAAGAGAGCATGGGAAAATTGTTGTTACCAGCTCGAGAGGTTGAAGAGTATGAAGGGAAGGCATAAGGTAGAAACGAGGTTCTTTTCCCGATAGTGGCGGGGATATGAGCAAGGATAAAAATCAATTCAATCCGTTCCTTTGATATACCAAAATTCTAAGAGTTAATTGTTTTTTTTTCAATATTCTAAGATACATTCCTCACATTCCTCATTTTATTTTAAAATGAGAAGAACCTGCCCTTTTCTATGCAATTTATTTATGTTAATGGTGATTTATTATGGTTTTTTGGTAACTTATTTTGATATTTTGTAGATTGTTTATATTTTTTTCACCTACATTGTATCTAACATTATATTCATCTCAATGCATGAGTTTTTGGTCATCATCAATTCCACCTTTATCACCAATTCATCAACAATTCCACCATTACCGCATGTGTGTGGCTTTCGAGAGCCAATAAATTCTATTTCCACATAATATATCAAACCCTATGACCCCAGAAAGAGTCATTCTGAAAACCCTTCTCCTAATATTCCTTAAATTCCCTCACACAACCACAAAGACGCTACAATGGAGCAGTTAAAACAAACAAATTTGTTGGAGAAAAAACCATTCATGCCCACCCCAATTTTGCATCAAACCCTATATTCCCTAGTCTTTGCTTTGAGTTTCACATATCTATAGTAATGAGCTCACTGGTTCTCGGTTACCCATAATTTAGTTTTCCTTTTCACATTACACACAACCTATTAATTGGGTTGTCTTCTTCTTGTGAGCAATGTCTTCACATTACACAAAACAAGAGCATTTTTCACATCTTCAAGCCTATGTATATGAATAAAAGTTGTTGAAACTCCACATGCCTTTGGGAGGAAATGTGCTAACATTGCATGGGTGCCTCCATACATACACCTAGAGGACACAATATGGTCTCCATGGCCAAAAATTTGTAATAAAAAAAAAGATATTGCAAAGATACTGCTAGAAGTACAATAGGTCACTTCAGTCCCCTCCAAAGCAGCCATCTGCCTCCCCAAAATCAACACTGTTGGATTGAAATGCCTGTTGTATATGAAGAAATCACTTTCTGGGCCAAGCTCTCCATTGAACATCCTTCTCATGGTATTAGGCTCCATGACTATAAAGGTATTCGAGGCTTCTATGGACATGTTCACACCTCCATGCTCGCCAAATTCATGGAGGGCATTAGCCAAGCCTTGGGATGGATCAACCCATTTGTTCATAGTTTTGTTTTTCTCATAGATTCCACCATGTGCTTCCTCGTAGGACCTTTTTCATGACAACATTGATCCCTCCATTGTTATGAATTTAGTCCCACAAAAACCCAAAACAATGTGAATTCAATGGCTCAAATGAAGAAAAATTACAAACAATTTCAAAGAAGCACCACCACAGGATCAATTTATAGATATTTTGATAAATCTCTGAAGCAAAATTCCTCAATGTGAGAAAACAGAGTTGTAGGCGTTGAAATTTGACCTTAGGACTAGATTTCTATTTATCGAGATACCAAAAATCCATTTTGAATAAAAGAACTTCAACATAAAATAATTTATTAGGCCTCAATAGATAACAATTTATTAGGCCTTAAGGGACCTAAAAAATTTATGATTGAACAACCCAATTAAAGAAAAGCAATGGAGGACTTGGAATGGTAGGGCCATCTTAAAACCTCGGATAAATAAATCAATATAGAGTAATGGATAACAATATAACCATCATATGCATGAGACTGTATACATAATTTTGAGTAATGGATAGCAATATAACCATCATATGCATGATATTGTATACATAATTTTAACTAAATTAAACGATGTTGCTTACCTTACCTTTATGAAGTGGCCAAATTCAAACAAGCAATACCCCAAGCCAAGGCATTCATAATTCCAAGCTATAGCTTAGAAACCAAAGCTCACAACCATTAAAGAAGCACTTCAGAACGAAATCCGATCAGATCAAATCTAGTGAACTCTCGAGTGTGATACTTAAAGAAAGACAAATCGTGGTTATAGGGTTTTTGCAAGAGAATTTCACAACCAGATTGTGATGAGGATGAATTAAATTCTTTGCCTCTGGTGCATTGTAAATATAGAACTTATGATGATAGCCGTTTGAGCTGGATTTGTAGGAATTGGAATGTGGTAACCAAATCATTATGGTCATCCACAATGACTTCCTTGGTGCATCTCAAACCTTGATTGGATGCTCTATGCATTTTTGCTAGTGTTGTGTTGTATTTGGTCGAGCCAGAAAACCACAACTTGTGGGAGGAACCAGTCGAAAAATGCAAATAGGAGAAGTGAGGAATAGATGAGTGGAGAGTAGTGGAAGCATTGATGTATACCTGTTCTTGGAGAGTCCCCCCTCGAAAGTGACAGGACTTGCCACTTTTGGCCATGATGTTGTAGGGATGCGCGCATGAGCCAACAAATATGAACCTTTCTTAGTTGGTGTCTACACTACTACAAGAAGTGGGATCTTCTTACAAGAGTGATTAGGGGTCAATGGTAGAAGAGAGGGAAGAGGTATAGACATAAGAGGGAGACGTTAAATTTGAGGAGGAATGAGGTAGTTCGCAGGAGGAGAGGGTAAAGGAGGAGAAGGTCAGGGCATGTACGAGATTGAGCGAGGAGAGAGTCATGTGTCTAGGAAGGAGAGGTGATAAGAGGACATATGGAGTATTAATCTGAGGGGAAGCATGAGGATGTCGAGTGATAAATGTAAAAGAGGTGGGGGTGGGGGTGGAGCAGGACCCACCTAAGTTAATATTTAAATAAAACAATTTTTGGAGCATGGGATATGGTGCATTGTAGTCTGACCATTGATGGTTAGAGAACCCATGATTTCTTTGATGGAAACGTTGGCTTGCTCATAGGCCTCCTTGTTGTTGAGTCTTAAAACATGGAAAGGGATGATGATTGAGAAGGCATGGGTTTCCGCCTGAATTATTTGAAAATTTTCCTTGAGCCAGTTATTAGAGGGTTGATATCTCAGTCTGATATTATTGATGATGAGTTTGGAGTCTTCTATTATGGATAAGGAGATAATACTCTGATATTTGGCTAGGAGGAGACCCTGGAGTATCGCATAGGCCTCTGCTTGGTTATTTGTTGTAACTCCTATATTCCAGTGGAATAAGAGCTCTGTGTTTCCTCATGGGATAAGGATAACCCCTTCCACTCATGCCACCCTGTCTTTTATTTATTTTTGTTGACAAATAGCATATGCTTTTTTGTAGAAGGCTCATAAAAGGTAGATTCAAATACTTCTAGATATCTACTCTTGTAATTAAACAACATTTCCTAGTAAAGTCAAACTTGAATGGAATAATCTAATTTTAAGTCACCCTCCCCTTCCATCCTCATACAACTCTCAATCTTTCCCTCTCCAATGTTTCCAAAAGTAACACATTCTAGAATCTTCTCCCTTCAATGACATCACCATTCGGAGTTGTGGTGACGAGTCTCGATTAGTTTACAATTTTAATTAATTATTTGATAATTTGAATCAAATTAGAATTATGAAAAAACTCGAATTGCATAATTTCATTATATATATAAGTTAAAGTATTTGAAAAAAAAAATTGGAGCATAACGAAATTATTTCCATGCTTAAAATTTCTATCATACTCATGTTAAATTTATTTATCGATAAAAAGAAGATTGTTTTCTTACATAATACTAGCATACCTCCGAAGCATACCATACCATATCAGAGTGAATTGGTGGTGGTTAAGTTGTTTAAAGATGGTGGGATTTTGGTTTTGTATGGAAAATGAATATTTCAAAAGGCCATCTTCATCTCACATCTCGTGAAATATTTTCAATGATCCTATAACTCCAAATCTAAATCACCCGGTTGCATACCCACATGCAATAATAAAAAATATGTCTATGTGAATTTTCCATCGAGAAATGGAAGAGGAAGAAGAGGTGGTGATAGGAAACCAAGTGGGAGAAGAACTACCCCTTTAAAAATCCAATGATATAATTAACCATATGAGAGACAACAAAAGATCCCATAGAACCAACCTCATAAGGAACACCTTAGACATCATTATTATATCTAGATGTAAAAACATTTTGAACCTTTAGAATTAATACACAAATACTTAAAAGTCTTCAACACTAGTGATAAAGTTGTGGAGTAGAGAATCTAAATTGTAATACTAATAGTTAGGCTATGGATAAAAAACAACTCCTAATTGTAAGTTGTTATATGTTGTTATTTACTCTATGGGAAGATTTGTCAAGTGACATGAACATTCACATTGAATTGAATGACCAAACATGTTGTGATAGAAATGATATAATGACAAAATATTTGTAAACAATGATCAATTAGAAAAAGTGATAACTTAACAATAAAAGTGTGCATTGAAATAAGGATGTAAGAATTATTCAATATTGATGAATGCAAACCATCATTCAAAATTAATATTAATATATAGTGTAGTGTTAAACTGAAACTAGTGTAAACACATCAACATATAATATAAGAACAAAATATCATTCAACAATGACCTATTTACATGGTCAAATAAAGGCATCTAATTCTAATAAAAAAACAACATAAACCATTTTGAATGAGAAATACATGTACGATTTTTGAAGAGGGATTTCCTTTAGGAAGTGTAAAACTACTTTATCATACAACTTACAACCTTGATGAGAAAAGCACAGGTCCATAGTCCAAAAGATAAACTGGCCCAGAGATAATATGAAAATTAACTAAATAAAAAATGGGACGAGTAAAAAGAAAATCCAAATTCAAAATTCTTTATTTGAACACTATCCACATTCTAACATTTAAATCAAAGTTTGTTGAAAATGATGCCATAAAATGTTCAAATGTGTTTTGATACACTAAATATAATATTTAACATGCTAAATATTGTTGGAACTATACGTGTATGGTGTATGTGTACATGCCATGATTTTCAAGCAATTTGTTGACCCAAAGAAAACACAGAATTGTTGCATGGCTATCTTGGAAGAAATAAGATTTTGATGGGGCAAGCCACTTCAAATAGTGATTTACACATCTTACAATAGTACAAATTCAAATCTTTCATTTCCACCATAATGTAACACATTTAAGCATGGTTATATAGTTTAAGGTCCTACAAGTAAGTCATTAAAAATACTAAACAAATGAATATATTTCCAAACATGTATATCACATTGAATTGAATGACCAAACATGTTGTGATAGAAATGATATAATGAAAAAATATTTGTAAACAATGATCAATTAGAAAAAGTGATAACTTAACAATAAAAGTGTGCATTGAAATAAGGATGTAAGAATTATTCAATACTGATGAATGACGACCATGATTAAAAATTAATATTAGTATATAGTGTAGTGTTGAACTAAAACTAGTGTAAACACATAAACATATAATATAAGCACAAAATATCATTGAACAACGACCTATTTACATGGTCAAATAAAGGCATCTAATTCTAATAAAAACACAACATGAACCATTTTGAATGAGAAATACCTGTACCATTTTTGAAGAGGGATTTCCTTTAGGAAGTGAAAAACTGCTTTATCATACAACTTACAACCTTGATGAGAAATGCATGGGTACATAGTCAAAAAGATAACCCGACCCAAAGATAATATGAAAATTAACTAAATAAAAAATGGGACTAGTAAAGAGAAAGTCCAAATTCAAAAAATTTTATCTGAACATTGTCCACATTTTGACATTTAAATCAAAGTTTGTTGAAAACGATGCCATAAAATGTTCAAATGTGTTTTAATACACTGAATATAATATTTCACATGAGAAATATTGTTGGAACTATACGTGTATGGTGTATGTGTACATGCCATAATTTTCAAACAATTTGTTGACCCAAAGAAAACACAAAATTGTTGCGTGGCTATCTTGGAAGAAATAATATTTCGACTGGGCAAGCCACTTCAAATAGTGATGTACACATATTACAACAGTACAACTTCAAATCTTTCATTTCCACCACAATGTAACACATTTAAGCATGGTTATATAGTTTAAGGTCCTACAAGTGAGTCATTAAAAATACTAAACAGATGAATATATTTCCAAACACATACATTCATTGAGTGATTTGTTACCTAATAAATCTAGTGACACACATCCCCATAGACACATTTGTAGAGGCGACATAGCGAAACCTAAAATCAAGTTTTTCAAGACTTTGTAGGAAGTGTGTTACGAGTCAGAGGCATTGGATTCTCAACCACCATATCTTCTCCACTCTTTTAATCAAATCAAAGCATTCTATCCATCGAAATCTAGGAAAGAAACTATGCCAACAAACTAGGATAAATGGTAGCAGAACAAGAATTTTTTAACTATATCTTACTATAAACAACTACAATGGGAAACTGTGATATAAGTTGCATCGATAACCCTGTGTGATAAACAATATGCAAACTTTGTAACAAGAATGGGGTAGAAAATGCAAAGCTCAATCTCTCGTGATATCCAACTTAGAGTGACAAATGCAAGAAGGAAAATAGCCAATAGAAGAAAACTCGAAAATTTAATGAGATAAATCCTAACTAGTTTTAAATATTGTCCAATTGACCTAAGAGGTCTAAATGAATCACTGAGAACTAGAAAAGTAAATTCTTTACCCACAAAAAAGTGCAAATCTCTTCAAATTGTATCAAGTACTCTTCAGATTTTGAAAAATTAGATATACAACGAAACCCCATATTGAATACCTCAATTATTGACATGAAGGAGTATAGCTAGGTAAAATCAATAGAATTAAATTTATCTAACACCAAGAGGGATCAAATTTCTTGAGTTGTAATTTTGTTATCATTTGAGATGGGTCTAGGATGGTTGTCACTCATCTATATAAAACTCGAATGAATATGTAAAATTACAATTTTGATTATTGTTAAGATATTTGTATTCATATCGTAACAATATTTCTATATAAATATCAAATATCCTATATATTGTACTATCTAGTGTACTTTAGTGAAACGGGTGTGCTAGCGTATGTTAGTTGCAATCTTATATAGAAGATGCCCAATATAGAGAGTCAAACTCTTGTTGTATGTCTTCATCTATGGAATCCAAGTAGTTTTAGAAAATTCACTCTAAGTTTTCTGGTTGAATCACACTATGGCTCATGATACACTTGCTCCCTATTGTGCTACTTATATGTTTAGTATAATGCACTCATTAATTATCAATCTGGGATTCGTAATCAACAGAGTTACAAGACACCAATAAGAAAGGTAATTCTAATGTCATGAGTATAGAACTATTCTAGATTATGTATGTTGGAAACAAAACAAACTAGCAAACTGAAACACACTTTGGTTGTCTTTCACAAAGAGGCTATCTACTCCATTATGGCACATGCAAGTATGAGATGGATTTATTTTGACAGATCAACTTTGCTTTTTGACCCAAAAAACTAACTATGAAATCACACTTCTAAAAGGGAAATCACACATCAATCATCAAGACATAACATGGGTAATTCAATAGTCTATATATTGAGTATGCTATGGTTCACAATGTGTTGTTGTGAACTTCACTAGTTCTCCTTCAAATATGTCTGACTACTGCTTCCAACATTCATGTCCATGAGACAAAATCAAATTCATAAAAACAAAAACAGAGCATATGCAAAACAGAGTGAGTAAATATCTCCAAGCAATCATATAATTGAAATCCTAGTCTAAACTATACTGCTATCATCTGAAAGAATTAAAGTTTTAGCTAATCTAACATTTACACTATTGAAATCAAATGCTAATACTAATCTATGAATATGATAACCTTTGTTGGGTGGTGGGCCCTTGCCGCTTCAACAAGTCAACGACTGGAGTCTACAGTAAGATTGCTTTCAACCTACACATTACTCTTACTCAGACTTCAAAACATAGAATCAAACTATGTTAACAAATCAACTCACATTCAATCATAGATGATTAAGACATGGAGATAAATGACGTCATTCTATTAATATTCACACATAATATGTTCTAAAATATGTAACATTGCTTCACATGCTATGTTATGGTAACTCTCCACTCCTCCACCATCCTTGCCATGACTATTTAAACACTCTTAGTCGTGAAAAACAAGGAGGTGAAATCGTTTGCAAATCAGTCAATTGTTAAATTTAATTATTTGGTTACATATTTTAAGCTTCATCCTCATGACATAAAGTGCATGAGGATGAAGCAATAACAAACTATCCTAACATAGCCTTGCTAAAACATTTATGATTCAATAAACATCCAACAATTTTCTTGGGCACGATCTGGAGCTAAACTTGGTACATTCAGCTTCCTGTATTGGTACCGGATCATGATAGGTAGATGTTACTAGATCCAAACAATGCACAGATGGTTGGTACCAAATCACGATAGTCTATGACCGTTGGTACGTGATCGCGACAGGTGAGATTCAGTATCGGATCTGAATAGAAGGTGTGCTTGGTACCGTATTTAGACAGTGGCAATCTGGCATATAAGTACCAGATAGCTGAGTTGGTACACGAAGGTTGGACTTATCTAGAGGTCAAAGGTTATACATGGCAAATTGAAGCATTAGTACATGAAACATTTAATCTCCTAACTCAATAAAGCACAAAAATGCATGAATTAATTATACTTTACCTTATGACCTTATCAATGGCTAATGGTAGTGTTCCTTGTCATTTACCCAAGCTTAGGTAAGCCAAAAAGGTATAGATGAGGAGTATAAAAGGGTAGTGGGGATGTCAATTTAGAGGCTCAACATTCCCCCATGCCAAAACCATTGCATGTCCTCATGCAACTAAAAACAAACCCAAAATTTTTCAAAACTTGAGACTAAATTCTTTACTTTTGTGGATCAATGATGTTGATGGCTTACGCTTCTTCTTTTAGCTCCCTTTTTATGACCCTAATGTATTGAAGGAGTTGTAGTACCTTCTTGAGATTATTAGAAGTCTCTTCATAGTCATCTTGAAGTTGTTGGTTGGTTGCTTTCAATTGCTCGTTTTCCTTTTTGATATACCTATCCAATAGTTGGTATTCCTTCACTTCTTGTTTGAGTTCCTGATTTTGTTTTTGTAGTTCCCCAATCTTTTTTTTCATTTGTTATTTTGTTAAGGTCCTTGTTGACTCCATTATTACTGGTTGTATGTATTCTCTTTCCTCCACTTCCTCCCTCATTCCACATAAAGTAATAGTGGCTTGTTCCTCGGTCAAACTAGAGATGTCATCCTAGACTGATAAGTCTTCAGAAGGGGAGGTAAGATTGATTGGATCCTCCTATGTATGAGGACTGAAAACTACCTTTCTTTTCTTTTCCATGCTCCTTGTGGTTCTTTTACAAGGAGGTACTGGATCAGGGGTGCTCACAAGCTTCCTTTTCTTCTTTTCTATTTTTGGAATGGTTATAGGGAATTGTTCTATAGACTGTTCACTTTTATTTTCTAAGCTATTCTTCCCTTTCCTTACAGTTTTTGTCTTATGGACCTTCTCCTCAAGTGCCACTGTTGAAGTCTCCTCTACTAATTTGGTTTTACCTTTTGATTCTTGACTTTTAAAAGTCTTATTGCCTGTGGAAGAGGGCCCTACTTGTTTACTAGCTTTTTCATGTTGGCTCACTGTTCTAGATGATGATGGTGTTGCCTTATCTTTCTTGCCCTTTTTCTTTTGAGGTTCCTTATTTTTCTTTGGAGCACCCTAGGCTTCCTCCACAAGTTTGTTTTCTGTGGGAAGGTGTTGAGTGATAAGGATTTTCCAACTAATCCTTTGCTTCCTAATTTCATGTAAAACTAACATCTTAATAAGACCTTGATGGTAAATGCTAGTCTTCTCAGTTTTGGATAGAGATTTGACACCTCTTACCATTTTGTTCAAACTCATCCATAAAAAATATGGGAAATCGATTTCAGGGCCTCCTTCAAAGTGTAATAGGAGACTAAGATGACATATGAAGGTCACAACATATCTTCCCTCACAAGTGAGGAATCATTGAAGACTAGCAATCATTGGATGATACTCTTCCTTGATATAGTTCCTAGGGATCCCCTTTTTTCAATCAGGGTGTTGATGGTATTCTTTCAAAAATTGTTGGCACATTTCCTTGTTGATTCCTACACCTTTGAAGTACTTGGCTTCTTTGTTATGTAATCTCGTGACCTCCCTTAAGATTTCTTCATTGATTGTTAGTTGCAGATTACCTATATGCGCAATCTCTCCATCGTAATCCTGAATAAATTCATGAGATATCTTCTCATGCCAGCCTGTGAATTTCTCCAAAAATGGCATCCATCCCAATCTAGCATACTTCTCTCAACACAGTTGGAACTCCTTGGTCTCTCTATAAATTTGGACGAATGGTTCATCTCTACTTACGACCATCGTTATAAATTGTGAGAAAAGAATCGGGTTATAGCGCAAGGATTTAGTCAGTTGATGAGGGTAAGGGTTTGGAAACAGAGATCACAGAGAGGAGTAGGCTCGGAACTGGAGAAAGGTAATGCCAAGGGAAATATGGTGATGGCATCGATAATGCAAATGGTAAGTTTAAGTAAGGATGTCGCAAGGAAAATTTAAGATCAGATGAGGATTATCTAGATCGCTTCACCACCCAGATAAGCCATTTCATTTCTACCTGTTAGTGTAATGATGAGGACAAGATGTTGGGTGTCAAAGCATCATTTTGGGATAGGTGATTGGACTTCCGAGTGGTGAATTTGATGTTGGATCATGGCTCATGACACAAGATAAGTTTGTGATTTTCTTTAGGATGAAGTACGTTTGTGGCCTATCATTACTAGACATGCTTCATATTCATTCTTTGATGTGATTTTTCCCTCAACCATTTTCAAGCACTTATAAGAGGATTGATTAAGTTTAGGAATATGGGTATGAGGGATAGGTGCATGGTTTTAATACTAAGGTCATAAGATCTAGTATATATTTTCATACCTATTGTAGTTTTATGAGAAGAGGAAAATAAATACCATGTTACCTTTGCTTTTACCTTTGTATGATCAATACCCATAGCATATGCGACTGCTTGTAGATTATTAGAATTCATCTTTTTAGGCTGGAGTTTTCTGGAAGCTTGGTACTGGAATTTCCTGTACTTCTTTATTCTGTGCTTATCTTCTTTTGTATTTGGTTCTATAGGGTTGTAGGGTGATCATGTCGATTTCTGAAGGTGAGATGTGAGTCTGAAAAAGAGTTATGAAGGAGCTCTTTGACCTTCCCCCATGCCAAGGGTGTTTCATATCCTTATGCGAGAAGATTCAACACTCTGTATCATAATGGAGAAAATATGATAAGAGAAAAGAAGCCAATTCAAATTCCAGAAGTACATTTATCACCTAGCATATGATCACATGCCTAAAAATTGAAATTGCCTTTCTTTTGATGACTTATTGACAAAGGTAACATTAAGGAGTGAAAACAAGGAGGTTTTTATATGTTTTCCAGAAGAATAGATCCAACCTAACTTGCTTCAGATATTTACTATTATTAGATGTTATAGATAAATTTCATAGTATAAGTAGATTAGACTGTTGGGTATGTGTTATATTCTTTGCACGAGTAGTAGTGTCTAAGCGTCTGCGTCGGGCGCGCAGGGGGGTTCGGGGGCAATGCCCCTGAAATTTTTTTTCGCACCAGGACGACATATTACCGGGACAACATATTACCGAGACGACATATTTCCAGGACCACATGATATTTAGGTGGTTTTTCGGCACATGGTTTTTGCCGATGGTTTTCTATTTCTGGTTAAGGAA
>CBVK0101167755.1:0-13072 GCA_900067695.1 Picea abies
GCACACTAGTTCCATATAAATGCATTAACCCCCTAATAGAATTTGATCATTGATCTGTTTGATCCTTGATGAAATCACCTACTAATAATTATGACTTCAAACACAATGAATCCCTATTATATGATAACGCCCAATCAATATCAACTTGAACATGGTATACCCTCTGATCCCTATGACTCCTGAAACAATCGCCTCCAGTGAACATAGTGTGACCTCAAACACACTAAAAGATGAATACATTATGGTTCTGAACATAGTAACATCATAATAGATTGACCCTTCTAATACACTATGAATCTTAACCCCTATAACTGGCCTTGATCTCTTAATTCACCCCCTTTATTTATTTCAAATTATTATTATGATGCATTTAGAAGAGTATGAGATTAATTAATATGTCATTTATGGTCAATAATATCTTTGGCATTAAAGTATCATGTCATGGTATAAAATATCGATCACTATAACCCTCCTTGGACACAGTATACCCATGAGGTGTAAATCATAGGAGCTAATATACCATGGTATAGACATATGAAAGTAGTTCCCTTAAGAGGGGAATAATTCCTAGGTGATAATAGGTCTTTAAATTGTGTAATTAATATATCAAAGAACTAGAATATCAAGAACCATAGAAGAATAGAAGTTATCAAACCAAGATACTACATGCTTAGGTGGTGCAACAAGTGGTCTCAAGTGTGTTTGAATCATAATGTCAATGTATTAATTAATATTTTATCTTATAAAATAAAAAACACTCTAGACAAAAGATAAACTAAAAGAACTCAAATAGGCCTAGACTATAACTCTTCCAAACTCTTCCATCTAAATCATTGGGGGCCCACCGAGAAAAGAGAAGAAAGAGAAGGATAAGGTATTTCCAAACACCTACCATGAGAAGTGATGAAATCCACTATGGTGATGAGTGATGGTATAAATGAGGTTTTTATAACTAGGAGACAAAGGGTGATGAAATATCGAGGCTCATAGAAATATGTCTTAGGTGTCCTCCCTCATACAAGATCCACCTCGATAGAATCCTAATAGAATGGCCACTAAGATACCTCTTCATATATGCATGAATCATGTTACCTTTCCTTCAATATGAAATCAACTGGTCATGGAATATTCATTATTTAAAGAGCTAGGAGTCTCAATCAAACCTCTGGTCCCAACCTTGGAATTATCCACTCCGAAGAGTGTGCTTGTTACTAAATAGGTCTTGACCATATCCTACATAAAGGATTTTAGTCTCCCTAGTTGGTTAACCACTATGTTTCAAATGTAAATGGTTGTTATGAATTATTTGGATTCATATCCCCGCAATAGTAGCTTAACTACAAAGTTTTTTTTGGCCCCAATTGGGGATTTAATGAGTTAAGTTAGATTGTTGATTTTAGATTGAGATTGGGGTCATGAAACAAGCATTTAATTATGGAGTTAAGTGTGTATACTTGTGGTGTAACCAAATTCAGAAGGAATTTTACTTTAAATATAAATGTTTGTAATTAAAGAGAATTTGAATTGAAATACTAGTTCAAATGAAGACAAATAGTTAAGAAAAAGGAAATTGATCCTTATCAAAATGAACCTAAAATTCATAGGACTTAGTCTCAGATTCAAAATTAGTGTGGAAACCTTCTTTACTAATTGATTGGCTTGTTTCTTCATTAATAAAAGAAAATATGAACAAATGGGAATATTTCAATAAATTAGATATGGATTCCCTTTGGTGTCATCCCTATATGTTTTGGCTATAGAGGGCCTTTTCTATGTACTTTGTTGTAAAGTCAAACATCAAATACTTCATGGGACTCACCTCTCGGAACCAAAGATAGGGCAGTTGGTTAGTGGAAATTTCCTAGATGACTCCTTCCTAACAATTCTCAAGGAGAAACCCGCATGGATACACATGGTTGAGTGTTTGGATACTTTTTGTATGGTCTTGAGATATAATATTCAATCAACTAAGAGGCAATGCTACAAGCATAGTGAATGACCTATGCCTGAATTATTAGCCTCATAAAATTGGAATTGGATACAACTAAGCCAATGTGGTCCTAGACATCATCTAGTGAACGAATTTGTGTAATAAATTGTAGTACACTGAAATATTTTTCTTGGTGCATTTCAGTTTATTACATGCACTAGTCCATATAGTCATGAGAAAAGCAATTCATATGCATTGCAATTTCACCTTTCTTCTGGTGCATTGATATAGTTAAACTACACTAGTAACCAATGCACATAATACAAATCCACAACTTTCTACTTCATATATGCGATATATTCATAATTCATCTTTTATATTTTCAACTTTCAGCCAATTATTAATCATTTTCAAGTAAGTAGATTTCCATTCTAGCACCTTGAAGGGAATTTTTTGCCAAACTTGGGACTCAAGCTATGAATATAAGTTAATGATCCATGGAATTGACCTATTTTGATCATCATTCCATGGTCATTTATCTAATGAAAACCTTACACCCTACCACCCTTGAGCCAATACATCTACTAAACTATCAAATTTTCTATCAATTACAATTTATTAATAAATTACTTCTAATTAATTAATTTGGAAATGTTTTATAAGTTTTTATGATGAATTATTTGAGTTTAATGTATGATTGATGAGTATGTGTTAGTAATAGGATTGTTGATGAGCTATCGATGTTGTCTTTTTCTTGTTATGAAGTTTATAACCCTTACAAAATGGCTATTCATTTATTTCATTGATGAACAAAGCAATAATACTTATGAGCATTATTAAGTTTTTTAATTAAATAATCAAATAGGTCATGAAGTCTTTTGGAATCCAAAAATGTTGTATTATCATGAAATTTGTTAAATTTCATAATCCAGATAATTGGAATACAAAATACGGAAAGGAACAAACCTCATCAATGACAAAGAATCACTGGATATGGCATGAATATGGTGAATTGGTGCCATGAAATAAAAAATATCCATCAAGGAGGAATACATCCTGACACCAACATCCTCAGTTTCCTACTGAGAATTATCAATCACAGGGAATGAAGGTCTAACCAATGCACTAGGACAAGTGTGCGCAAAGGACAACTGATCAATCGTCACTATCTTCCCTTCGTGAGGAAAACATAAAGTGTAGAAAAGTAACGACACGACGACTGTCATGGCATAAGTCCAATTACACCCTAGTAGTAAATTGTAGTCGAGAGGTGCATCAACCACCTCGACATCGACCTCCACAGTCTTTCCACCTAACCAGATGGGAAAGTGGTAAGAATCCCATGGGGTCAAAATGAACTCCCATCAAATGCATTCAACATAGTCATAGATGGAATCCACACATGTTGTATGATCATGAACGTACCCTTAGTAAAATCGAGAACATATATATCATCCCATAATATTTAGAGGGTCAATTTATGTGTCTAGTTTAGAGACATTTGATTGGCCCACTATCTATCATCACTTGATTGGCTCACTCATGTATCTAGTCAACACTAGGTTAGATATTAGCATTGTAGTCAAATCCCTAAGTCAGTTCACGGTGGACCCTCGGAGACTGCATTGGATAGTTGTGAAGCATGTGATTTGGTACTTGAGAGGTACAATGGAGTATTGGTTGTTGTATGAGCACAGTGGTGGAGTGATATTGTTAGTTTTTACAGATGTTGATTGGGCAGGATGTACTGAGGGTAGGAAGAGCAGTTCAGGTTTTTTCTTCGGCATTGGATCGAGAATTATTTCCTAGTTCAATAGGAAGCATAAATCATGGTATTAATCTATGTTGAGGTAGAATACATGGCAGCATGTGAGGCATTATGGTCGAGGAAGTTGCTCTTTGTATTGTTCGGTGTGGATTTGGAGGCTACAATGATACATTGTGATAATCATAGTGGCATCAAGCTCTCTGAGAATCATGTGTTTCATGATCGTAGCAAGCATAAAGACATATGTTATCACTTCCTATGAGATTGTGTGCAGAAGGGGGTCATGAGGCTTCAATACATTGAGACTGATTATCATATGGAAGACATATTTACCAAGGCACTGAGCAGACAAAAGTTTGAGAAGTTCATAGATAAGATGGGGTTGTTGAGGAGTCTCTTCCTCGTTAAGAGGGAGTGTTGAGAAGCTCTAATTATGCCCCCCTCCCTCCACCGCACATCACTCTCAATTTACCCATATTACCTAATTTTAAATTCTAAAGAACATGTATCATATACTATATTATACAAAATAAAAACATATAAAGATCATATAAAAGATATAAACACATACCTCTTATTTTCAACAATTAAATATCAGTAATCTTCTTTTTCATCAACCTCAACATCTATATCAGGATCTGATTCATAATCGATATTGGTGAAAGGCTCATTCATATCAACATCATCATCAACATCATTTTCGCTACTATAGTTATCGATATCATCAATGAGATCGTCGTCTCCTACATTTGGATGATCAACTTCTTCAACTTCTTCATCTGACACATCGACTACATGAGCCACCTACTCTTGATATTCATAATCATGATCTTCTTCCTCATTATTATATTCATCCTCGTCTACATGATTGCACTTTATTGGTCTTCCTCTTGGATCATATCTAATAACGTATGACCAACCTGCCTTACGAGGTATCTCTGAGTAAAATTCTTTCTCACATTGACTTGGAAGAACATAAGGCTTTGTACTTGGTTCAAATGCCCTTGTACTAACCATGGTAAATCCATTATCATGCTCAATAACAGTTCTTTCAGGATCACGTTCATGCATCCGTAGCCTGTACCATTTAACCTCAAACAAAACTATTTTAAAAGAATTAAAATCACACTCAATTATATCTTGCAAATGGCCATAGTACCTATTCTCAGTTTCTTATGGATTTCTGTCAGTTCTAGAGGAAATGTTGGTGACCTTAAACACTACATTTATCCCACAATTCGAGGTTTTCATCTTATCATCCAACATTTTGATACGAAATTTACGACTATTACACCACATAGCCTTATGATGTTTCAACTGCAACATGGACAACAAGTAAAAAATAAATTGCGAATTAATAATCCTCAAATAGGACTTACTAAATATATATTTCAATAATTAAACAAACCAAATACATTTAAAAATTGGGAAAAAACTAGGAAAATGTGGGTAACAAATTTAACTTGCTTGTTTATATTTTAAACCAAAGGCTAAATCAACTTCCCTTGATGTAAGATCAGGAAATTGATCTCAATGATGATGCACTATTTTAATCATGTTACTCACCCCTTCCCATGATAACCTACCGAAGTATTCTTCAGTATATTCTATCCAATGCACCATCCAATCAAGTTTGTTTGCAATGTATAAATGTAAAGCATCCCACTCTCAAGAAACTATGTGATAGCATAAAAACTTAATATCATTAATCAGTTATTGTTTTTTTTTTTTTTTTACAGGAACGGTTACAGATTTTTATTTAGTATCTGGCAGGAAGGGCTACCAGGGCCTTACAGTACATATTCGAATCTACTATGTTGATCTTCATCTTCATCTTGAAACACATCCTTACAAAGCAAAATCCAGAAATTTAGTTTCTAGTGGTTCATAGACATATAATAACCTAGTCTACTATTTATCAAATACATGGTATTCTATAGAGGTCGATAGAGAAATCTAAGGGCTAATGAGCAAAGCCCACCACCAATGTCTTGCCTTACCCAATTTTGGAGATGGCCTCTACTGTAGCATCTGAGATCTTGCTGATTGCCTTGGTTAGTTCTTTGACTTGTTTCTCCAGCTTGCAGAGACGATTTCCCAGATTGCTCGTGATAATAGCTATGTCCTTGAGGCCCGCCTGGAGGTCTTTTGATAATTCTTCCCTCAGATCCTGGATCTCGATGTTCAGCATTTCCCATTTCCTTTGATTTGTGGTTGCTCTGATGCTCTCCAACTCTGTTTTTATCATGTCAAGTCTCTCCCAAGGAGAAAGAGGTGGCTTTGAAGTTGATTCCATTTCTTCTTCCCCTGTAACACTTCTTCTCATTTTTTCTCTGCAAATACGCGTGGCTGACTAAGAAATTGAGGACTGGATTCGAATGGATCCATCTATAATCCATGTAACTTGCCAAAACTCATGATCCTAGCCTGGATTGCTACTGACACCGAATCTCTGAGCAAAGATTACTTCCCGTCCGATGATATCTATGCTGGTTCAGATCTATCCAAGATCCTCCAGATGTCATTGGATTTCCCGCGTGATGAGACACGTACAATGCTATCATTGTCTTAGGGAATTGTTTGTTTGATTTTTCTCCATTAACAGACAACTGGGTCTTGCTCAGGAGCATACCACGGTTATCCTCAGTGTCTACCACTCTATTCAGAGTCCTCAAAACATGATAAATTTTATATTTCCTAAACTTCAGCAGCAGTAGGAGGATTTTCTTGTGCGTGTGGGCCAGAGTAATATCCTTTGGAGTCTTCTTAGAGTTCATTGCTTCTACAATCAGTTTGGAGTCACCAAAAATCATAATATTCTGGACATTCAACTGCACCGCTTGTGTTAGACCTTGCCATAGAGATAGATACTCAGCTTGGTTATTGGAGGCATATCCTAATCCCCAAGCATAGGATAGATGGATTGTGCCAGAGGGTTCAATACTAATGCCACCTCCTCCTTCTTGACTGGGGTTCCATTTTGAGGCCCCATCGAAGAAGAGGCACCACTCATCAAGAGAAGATCTCATGTTAATGAAGTCTTGTTCCTCCATCCGAATTTCCCAATTCCTCTTTTTTGGGGGTTTGGTTTCTTTCATGCTTTGGATATTCTAGGTGAACTCCTTAAGCCAATGTTCTTCATCAGCCAAGAGGGGGACCGAGTTTCTAATGGAAGTCTTCGAACTTAAGGCTTCAGAGATCATAGTTATGGCTTTAGTAGCCACCTGGGATGGCAGTCTGCTTTCCTCCTTGAATACTCTATTATTCCTCTCCAGCCAAATATTCCAGCACAAGAATTTGGGGGTCCACATCCAGGTAGTTTGGGGAGATTTTGTTTGGTCAGATTGAAAGGAGAAAGAGAAATCCATTTTCTTAGAAGATTTGAGGCTGAGGTTGGAAGATTTAAGGAGACCGATCCTAAGAGAATCCCCCAATCTTCTTTATAAAAATCACAATTAAAGAGAAGATGCTCAGTAGCTTCTTCTGCCTGATTGCACAGAGGGAATCATGAAGGCCCTTCTCGCCCTTTCCTCTTTAGATTATCATTGGTTAAGATGCTTTTGTGGAGTAGTGTCCAAATAAAAATATCTACTTTAGGAATTGAGGGAAAATTCCAGAGGGATTTCCATAGGGCTGTATTGGGAGGGACCCACGACATTTCCATAATTCCAGAGTAGCCAGTTGTTGTTGTATATAACCCTGAGTCTGATCCCCATCCCCACTTATCCTTGGATCTGGCACTGATTGGCTACTCCCCTTGTAGAAAATCAAGAAGAAGTGTGGCTTCCTCCTTAATCTCGTCTGGATAATCTCCTAGATTCCAGCCTTCCCAGGATTCATTGTTATCATTCTTCCAAAGGGAGATGTCCCATAACATTCTATAGTTATTAGATAGAAGCCAAGATTTAATGTTCCTCAGTTCACTTAACCAAAAAAGGGGCTATTCTCCAAGAATGGAGTCCTCCCAGATCCTGATTTTTTCCCCGTTCCCTGGGATCCAGGTGAGCTTTGAACTAAAATAAGGAAGGGCTCTTTTGCACAGGGTAAAAATAGGGGAACCTTTATACACTTTAGTAGGCTTCTCAAGGCATCTCTCTTTATCACCTATGAAGTATTTTTTCCTGAGAATTTTCCTGCTCCAAGTTCTTTTCCTTGTAATCATATTCCACATAATTTTACCTCCCATGGAAAGATTGTGGATAGCCACATCTCTGATATGAAGACCCCCTTCCATATTTGGCTTCTTGACCTTGTCCCATCTTACTAAGTGGAGATGCTTTTCTCAATTTCTTCCACCTTCCCAAAGAAATCTCCTAAGCATTTCATCTATTTTGTTTGTTATAGTTTTGGGAGCGAGAAGAACCGAGCACTGGTAAATTGGGAGGCTGGTAATGACCGAGTTCATGAAGATAACCTTGCCTACTTTGTTGAGCCAAGTTTCTCCCCATGCATGGATCATATTTTTGAGTTTGTCCAACAGGGGTAGCCATTGAATGACCTTAGAGGAGGCTTTGAAAATTGGGATTCCCAAATAGGTGAAGTTATCCCATATTGTGATGCCTTCCATCTCAAGAATCCAGCCTATTTGCAACATTTCTCTCGGTGTGCAATTCCACCCATAAATCTTACTTATGTGATACTTTATTTCGCTGCCAGAACTATCTTTATAATAGTCAAGTTCAGATTTGAAGTTCGTTGCTGTCTTAATGTTGGCATCGCCCAGTGAAAGGGTCTCATCAGCAAACTGGGTGTGGCTAACATCCTTGATCTTTGGGAAAAATATGATGCCTAGAAGGGATCTATTTTGAAGACATCTCTACAATTGAAAGCTTAACACCGAGGCTTGGATAACATAGAGCACAGGGGAGAGAGGGCAGCCTTGCCTTAACCCCCTTGAGTCCTAGAAAAAATTTGCAGGACGACCATTTATCAATGGGGCTATCCAAGGGGATGTAATATAGGCCTTAACCCACTCAATAAATTTCTGATTGAACCCAAATTTCCTCATGACTTCAAAAAGAAAGTCATGCCTGACTCTGTCAAAGGTGTTGGCTAAATCCAGATTGATAACCATGCCCTTCTCTTTTTTCTTGCATCTGGTATGGATGGATTCTTGGACTAAAATAATGTTATCCAGGATCTGTCTCCCTCTCACAAACCCACCTTGATTTTCTGGAATTAGTTTCGGTAGTATTCTTTTGAGTCTATTGGCCATTATTTTGGTGATGATTTTATATCCCGTATTACATAGGGAGATAGGCCTGAATCTATTGAAATTTTTAGCACCTTTTTCTTTTGGGATGAGGGCCAAGAAAGAGGAGTTTATGCTGCCCCCCAACTTGGCACAGTTCTGAGACTTCATAAAAATTCTATACAAATCCTTTTTTATAATATCCCAACAAGAAGTATAGAATCGGGCTGTGAACCCATCCGGCCCAGGCTCTTTGTCTGGATCCATATTGAAGATGGCTTTCTTGATTTCACTAATGCTAACAGGCCTTTTCAGTAGCAGATTGTCATCATCATTGACCAGGGCTGGAATTTCTGATATAGGGTAGGAGTTCGGGGCCACTGGCTCCCTATCAGGAGCAGAGTAAATATTTTTGAAGAAGGAATGAGCAACCTCCTTTATGCCTTTAAAGTCCTTTATGACTTGGTCTTGCATTTGAATCTCGTTGATGGAATTGTAAATTTTCCTAGCCTAGGCTTGTTTGTGAAAGAATGTGGTGTTCTTGTCTCCATCTTGGAGCCAAAGCACCCTTGATTTGACTCTACAATAGATTTCCTCTTCTCGACAGCTTTTGTGATACTTCCTTTGAAGATCGGATTCACAGTTAAGTAAATCCTGGGTGACTGGGGACTCTTCCAAGATCTATTGATGTCTTTCCAAAGACTTCTGTATTCTTTTCCTTTCGTCCATGGGAGAGCCTAACTTTTTAGCCCACACTTTTAAATTAAATTTGAGTTTTATGAGTTGCTCTTCCCAAACATAAAAGGGGGACCCTAAAACAAGATCGTTCTAGGTGTTGTATACAAGGTTGAGAAAGCCATCTTGACCTATCCAGTTTGGGCAAAATCAAAAAGGGATAGGGCCTAGCAATAACCCAGGAAAGAGGGAGAGAGATATTGGTTTGTGATCCGAAGTATAATGCGGGAGAATATTGGAGGTCACTGTGAGGCCAAGGGTAACGAAGGAGGAATGAATGAGGAAACGATCAAGCTGGGCTGCTATGTGGCCTGGCCCAATCCTTTTGTTGGACCAAGTAAATTTCCCATTGATCGGTGAAATATCTTCCATCTCCCAGTCTGACATCAAATCTTCTACCCACTCTCTAGTAGGATCCCAGACAATTGATCCCCCTTTCTTTTCGGCCAACGAGAGGGTAACATTTAAATCTCCATCCACTACTAAGTTATCAAGGTTATGCCGATTGAGAAACAGTTTTAATGAGTCCCAACATTTTTTTTTCTCAGTATATGAAACAGGGACATACAAGTTGAAGAGACTTACCAGATGTCCAGAGGCTTTGTGATGCAATTTGGTAAATAACCAGTGGGTGGTTCCTTCTTCTTCTATTAGGTCGAGCTTTGCAGAGTCTCAGAAAGTTGTTAATCCCCCTAAAGCTCCTCTGGTACTTACTTCCCTACCAGGGCCTTTCTTCCAAAATGCATTACTTGCTCAGAGGAGGACGTCCTCCTCCAATTTCGTCTCCTGGATTAGGAGGACTTCAAGCCTCACTAGCCTTACTAAGTCCTTTATGGATTCTTCTTTTAGGGTGCTTCCAATTCCTCTACAGTTCCAGGAGACATATTGCATTATTTACCTAGATGTGGAGGGTGACCCCCTTTCAGGGTCTTCCCTAGTTTCTCCCCTGATCTGGTATTCACCATCTCTAGAATTGTGTACTGTGAGCCTTGAACCACCTCCTTGTAGGATTTATCTTCCCTTCGCTTCTTCTTAGTCTTCCTACCCCGCTTTGGCTGGTCTGGGGTGGCTAGTGAACTTCTTACCTCAGTGTATTCCTCCTCTGAGGTTTCATCTCCTCTTTCCAAGTCCAAGCTGATATGCTCCTTTGTCGTACTTGAGACCGTGGAGGGAGATATTGAATCAATTGGGACCAGTGGTGCTTGAGCTTTTCTAGCTTCTAGTTTGTTTGTGGGGATTTGATTTTCTTTAGGAGCTTCTTGGGGGTTTAGCTTTGAACAGCCTTCCTTTGTTATTTCTTGGGACATTTTCTCCTTGCTTTTAACATTATTAGAGATTTTCCCTTTCTTCACCTTCTACTAGCCTTCAGTGTCTTCTTTCCCAGTGGTTTGCAGTTTGGGACAGTGTCTTTGGAAATGACCATGCTCTTGACAGTTCTGGCATTTGAATGGTAGGTGCTCATAGTCCAACTTCTGATAATGGGTCCAAGTTCCAATGGTTAACTTTACTGCTTCAGGGAGGCTAGCTTCAAGATCGACTTCCACACAGATTCTGGCGCAGGTGTATTGTCCTTTATTGTCAGCTCTGTCAATAAACCTTCCAACTTTGTTCCCTATTCTCTGCAGTGAGTCGAAGTCCCAACAGTGCATTGGGAGATTCGGAAGTCTGACCCACACTATCACTTCTTTGGGTAGGTCGACCAAGGGATCAAAATTTGGTGTCCATTTATTCAGATATAAACCCTGCGTCCCCATGAAATAGGGGCCATTCCTGAAGATTAAGTCTTGATCTTCTTCTGAAATGAATTCAAACACAAAGAACCCTCTTCCAATAGGGTAACAGGTTACTCCATGTTTCATATTTGGCCTCCAATTTCGTTGAATCTAGTCATATGTAGTCTCGGTGGATGGCCAAAGACCCATGAACTGACCCACTAGTCCTTTTTGAGCCAACGCCAGAGCTATTTTCATTGGTTTCTCTTCAGGTAGAGTGATTTCAGTAATTTCCGCCAGCTTCTTGATAAATTTTGGGACCACCAGAGGAGATGGCCTCTTCCCTTTATAGTTGACAAGCCTTCGGAAAGCATCCTCGACCAAAATTGAAGGAGGGGGGGCGGCCTCCCCACCCCCAGATGCCGCCATGGAAGCACACAATGCTTCGCACCAGCACCAACCCTAACACACTCACGCTCACAATTCGAATCTTCAACTTTGAAGAATATCATTAATTAGTTATTGTTAATAAATGAATAATTTAATAGATGTGCAATATATTAAATCTACGTCAACATCTAATAATTACCTTTCACAGTCCTCATTTTACCTTTCCCCAATAGGACCTCCCCTTCAAATTTGTTGATGGAGTTGAGATTCCAAATGCAAGGCACATTCATATTTTCTACTAAATTAGGTAGATATTGACTAATATACACCATGCATTGATATAACATATATCCCTCAACCATAGAACCCTCCGGATGTGCTCTTTGTCTAACAAAAGCCTTCAGTGACTTCCACTGCCTCTTCACCATACACATTGACCTTGTGTGTACTGGTCCACATAATTCAATATCCTCAACTTGGTGTATGAGGTAGTGTTCTTGTGCATTGAAAAATGATGGAGGTAGATAATCTTTCATTTGACACATTAGTCAGGGAATTTCTCTCTTCCAATACCTTGTATCTTCTTTATGGATTTCTTTTGATGATAGCCACCTACAAATGTCGATGCAATAAAATAATATCAAGGCATACATAAATTTACAGATAAAAGATAATATGTCAATAAGTTCCAATAGAAATCACATAAGAAGTACATTTTCCTTATAAAACAATACTTACCTCATGTATTTTCCAAGTACATAAATAATTTGTTTTATGTTGTTGCAAATTCATTTGGGAGAGATAAAGGTAGAACATACTATAACAAAAAACAAATAATTATTATTTGTTTCCAAAAAATGCATACCAATAAGAAAATATATTATAACCTACTAGTTACCTTAATGAATGTATGCCAGTCATGTGTTTTAACCCTGCCAAAATCATCTTTTTTAGTTAAGATATTTTGTATGTTCGACGAAAACCCCGTCGGAAACCTAATTTTTCGAATGACCTCTTTTACAATATTGCTCTGTTGCTCCATCAATAACCAAGGAAGACTAGTATTTTGTTCACGACCATCGCCATTATAAATAATAATAACACTTTGCAAGGCGTGATTAGCTTCTCGGATGTCACAAAAAATCTTTCCAATTCTCTCTTTGTCAGTCCTTCCATCTAATATTTGTCATAACAATTTTGTTATGTTCTTACCGATATGCATTCTATCAAACAAATGAAATATTTGTAGGTTCTCATAGTATGGAAATCTACTAAATTGCATTGGGTAACTTTTCATTCCTCGTGGAAGCCCATTCGTGCCTTAATGACATTCATGAAACATCAAC
>CBVK0101167757.1:0-11261 GCA_900067695.1 Picea abies
GCCTTACAAAGTTGGAGGACCCTCATATGTTGGCTTGAAGCCCCAAAAGGTCAAAGAAGTCAAAGTACCTTAAAAGAAGATATAATTATTTAAATGATAAATTGAGGTGACAAAATCAAGAAGGAATACTTAAATGATAAAGTAATGGAGAAATTTCTAATTATGGAAAGTGGTTAACCCTAAAATGAGGAAAATAGGTTAATTGACCTATAAATGAGTTAAGTGACCTAGAAGTGGGTTAAGTGACCTAGAAGATGAAGAGTATAAATAAGAGGCAAGGGTCTCTTGTGAAAGGAATCTTTTGTTTGTATCTCTTGAGAATGTTCTGAGAGAGAGTTTATGGAGGATCTCATGGACGCATCAAAGTTTTGGCAAAGTCTAAGATCATGACGGAAAAAGTCTCAGAGGTTTAGAAACTCTAGTTTATGAGGTATACATGGGTTGCAGTGGGCCAAGACACATACATACATGGGCTATATGAAGATAGGGTGCATACATTGGATGAAGTGATGAAGACTTGTGGTTGAGCTGATGACAGGCTCTTGAAGACTGAGGGAGATTCCACATATGCATTCTACGGGCTCAGATCCATAGAGATTCTGGTATGGTTATATTGTTGTCTTGATGGATACTTTTGTTTGTAGTATGGTGAATGATTAAGGCATTCCTGGTATGGTTGTTGTGATTTGGTTTATGTTGGTTGATGGAGTGAGCAACACTCTTATGATTTAGTTTTGATATGATTTCTATAGTATGATGATTTCTTATACATGATTGAGTAGCACTCATATTGTATGGTTGAGGCGCATGAGTAAGTTGTTGGAGAGCTTGGATGTGTTGTGACTGGCTGTGGGTCAGTTTGGACAATGGAAGACAGAAGAGAATGTGATTGTAGGTTACACAGGATATGAGTGTGTGAAGTAAATAAAAACCCTAGTTGCTCATAAGTATACGCATGTTGTAGTATATACTGGATGCATACATACGCGGGTTGTACTACTGGTAGGGCACATACATACGGTTGTTGCAGTACCGACATGTCGTGTACCTATGACAGATTGATATATGTTGAGGATTGTTGCCTCATATCAGTTGGTGCTGAGGGTGTAAGTTGAGTCTTTCATTATAGATCTGGTGCTCTTGTAGAGTTGTACTCTATTCAGTTGTTGCTGAAAAACCCCAAGGATTGTAGTCCATAATAAAAAGAAAATTGTACATATATCTTGTGTTCTTTGTGTTCCTTGTGGTGATGACTTCTTGATGATATATTGTTGATATATGTTGATTATATGTGTTCACATTTAACTAGTTATAAATGAAAAAAATGATGAGTGAGTTAATGGTGATTTCTAACTAATGAGGTTTGTGTAAGAGCGAAGTTTTTGGAAAAAGGGTCATACACTGTTCACCCCCCCTCTCATTGTAGTCGGTGTGTCCAACAGTTGGACCATAACCTAGATGATTATTCCATTATGTTGTGGCCACAACATCCCCTCTTTTTCTTTTTTATTTTACAAGCAAAAGGAAAGGGGTCCCCTACTAAAATTTCAACCCTAGTTTCTAATCCTCTACCACTTGAGCCTAATGTTATATCTTTTCCTACTTTGAGGGAGTTGGAAGTTTTATATTGTTGGATGATTTTTTCTTATTGGTGTTGATTATTCCTTTAGATATAATGATTTCGAATGTCTCCATGATGCTTATTGACCTATGATGTTTCATTGACATTTATTTCAACTATTCATTGATTCTGAAGTGTTTGATGATACTATGTGGCTACAAGTTTTGATGTTCTATTGCATGTCTTAGATGAGGTTGTGGCTAATTATTTGTTGATTGACTAATTCAAATTCTTCATCCTCTTTCTAACATGTTATGCTTCATGACTTCATACTTATTCTCTCGCATTGGATTCTACTCTTCTACTTTGAATTAGCTTATGGTGTCTTAGGGAACTCATCTACAGTCACCATATTATTGTTCAATAAACCTAACACTCTTATAAGTTGGTTTAAAGGAAGGGAATATATTGTTTATTGTATTGGATAATATTCTTGTGATTTCATGGTTGATCTCATTCTTTTGTTTTGCAGGAGCAGATTTTAAGGACACTTTGTTTGCATAGCCACTCCAGGCTTGAGAGGCCTGTAGGGAAATTTGTTCATCCTTCTCTAGAATCTTGACTTTGATCCTTACTTACCTTCCCCTTTTCTTATTTCCCTGAAGTCCTAAGCTTCTAAGGCTATAGGATCCACCTTTACTGTAGAATTTTTCCTAAGCCTCTTTGGATTGATCTCTACCAGATTCTTCTTTTGGCCTTCTCTCTCTCCTGAAAACTAGGCCCAAGGAATATTAGGTTTTTGTCCTTTTCCTGTTTTATTTTCTCTAACAAAATGTGATCTTTTATTCCAACTCCCATGTGGCATCTGCATGGCTCACACTCTCCTGTGTCATCTGACATGGCGCTAACACTAATGTGGCACACACCACCTATCCTGATTTGTCTTGACTCTTCTCCTCATCCTTTCGATCACGTACTATGACAACGATGTCAAAGCTTCATCGTCCATGGAATTCACACTCTTCATTATCAGAGTCCTTCTCCATCGAAGTACGTCTACTCCTACTATCACAATTCACTTCGACGACCCTCCCTCAATGAATGGTTGGGATTGCATCTCACTTGCTACTCGATTGACAACCTTCATTCATTATCAGAGTTGATTTCCTTATGACTAGAGTACCCATAGTAATGAGATTTATTTATGTTTCTCAATTAGAGAATGTTCCTTCGCTACCTCAGATTGAATGCTTGTCTTCTTCTTTCACATAACAATGTTGTTTGCAGTTGAATTCTTTGGTGAATTACGCAAGATTTTTTGAAGCTAAGCCCCTTTTCCTTCCAAGAATCCAACATTGGAACCACATGCTTATTACTTTGAAAAATTTTGTGAGCTTAAACCTTGAGCATATTTCCAAAGTGAAACTCTTTGAAGCCGTCGATTGTTTCCCTGAGTGAAAGTTTAGATTTTATTTGTACAATAGTATTTGGGTTAAAACTTTGGATGGTCGAAGTTAACATTCTGAATGGTCTCCTTCAGACTCCGAATTAATTTTAATCATGACCATTGATTGTCACTGAAAGGATGATCCAGATATTTCGTATGCAAAATGAATCTATGAGGTAATATTCTTCGATACCCCGTGTCAATACCATGAAGCTTCACAATTTTTTGGACACTGAATAATCAACTTTGAGTGCGCGTCATCGCCCCTTTTTCTGGCTTTAATCTCCAGCATGTGAATCGAAGAAGGAATATTCTTCGATTATTTTCTTCAATACAGTTGCACTAAGGAATTGGAACAAGTTGTGAATATTCTTCAATACCCCTTGTCGATACCTTGAAACTTCACAAATTTTATGGACATTGAATAATCATCTCTGAATACATGTCATCTTTTTTTTCGGGAATTAAACTTCAACATGAGAATTGAAGAAGGAATATTCTTCTATACCTTCACAATGGTATGTTGGAATAGGTTGCAAAATGGCTCTTCCAATGGATGATGTAGATTTCTCTAAATCTCCCTCTCGGAGTTAATACGTCGGGATGGGAATTGAACAGGAGATAGGAAGACTTTGATGTGAAGCTCCAAACAAACACTCTACCATTTTTCGCAGTTTGAAGGAAAACTAACCAGAACCATTGATCTGGTGGGTTTTCCCTTTTGCCAGATCATGAATTAATGGTCTAGATTAACCCACGAGACTGGTCAATGGCTGTTGAGTGAGAAATTTCAAACAACCAAATATTTTTCTACAGGTGTCGGAATAAGACATGTGATACCTTGTTGGAAAGGTATCAGAAAAAGGAATGCATTGATGCAAGTATCTAGGCTAGAATTTCAATATAAAATGACAGAAAATGTAGAAAATGGACACCCATGGATTTGCAGGGAAAATTGGCCATCCCAACTTTAGAAAGCCATATCTGGAGCTACGAGCAACGAAATCAGGCACATGAGGGCTCAATGGAAAGATAGAAGATTGAATAAAGGGATGATAAAGGAGTTTCTAGTAGATTGAAAGTAGAAATAGACTGTAAATTAAAAGCACTGGTAGAACCTGAATTCGGATGAAAAAACTCAGGTATGCTAACTTCAAATCATCATATCCTAAGTTGCAAGAAATCAAATCGATCCATCAATAGCTCAATGGAAATGTAATACAGAGGAGAATAAGACACAATGATCATATTTCATAGGGCGAAGCCAGAAATGCCCAGAGACTTCTAAAAAAATAAGATAACGCAAATGGAAAGAAACAATGAGTGTTTTTAGATAGATATCATTTATAAACTGTCCAATAATGAAAATAATGACCGATGAGTCTGTTAAGTTTGTTTTTGTAATGCTTACATGTATCCATTTTTTAAATGAGAGAAAATAAACAGAAGGAAAATGAAATGAATAGTGATGAGAAATGAAGAGCCTCTCTCTTGCTTTATAAAAAATAACTCATGGAATAGAGAGAGGACTATTGCCCTTTGTAACAAAAGGTGGTACTATTATCTCTCAGTAATAAAGAGCAGGAGGCATTTTGAAGTCATGATGGTTAGAAAATGCTTGTGGGGCTATTCTATACTTTTATTTGTGTTTTAAGTTTTCCGGGTATTGATCATATGAACTATTTCCATGTTTAGTAACTAGAATCCTTTTTTATTGTGATTTCTTATGAGTGCAGGGATGATGTTATAGATCTCCTCTTCAACTATTTGGGATGATATATGTAGTATTATCGTGTTAACATGTATTGGTTGTCATGAACTATTTCTGCAGCCCAAGATATCATCTTAAGTTGTGCTCATCTTCTAGTTTTTTCTCCTGGGATATATTAGAATTAGTTAGAGCTAGATTAGTTTTTTTTTAGCTAAATTATCCTTAGAATTAGTTAGAAATCTTTTTTTTGGGGGGGGAATCGTTGTCTTTCCCCTTTTTATTCTTTTAATTCTAAGTGGCAACGAGGCCCATAAACTCGCAAGAAACGCTACCCCAAACGAGAGTAGGTCTGATTGGGACCGTCCATCGGGCGTTTTCCCTCATCTGATGGAACAAGTCATTCTGGCCCATTAACATAAATGACGCTAGAAGGAGGGCCATATGACAAGCTGATCCTATGGAGTCATTTGCATTGATTTTTTGTTTTAATTTACTAATGGCTCCATCCCATATCCCTTTATGGAAGTGTTTTTTTGGTACGTACCTCCCAAACCTCCTAGAAAGATTTTATATTTCTTGTCACAACTTAGATTTGATGGCGAGGGTGAAATCTATGCATTTGAACATGCTTTTAATTTCTAGAAATTTTTTGGTTCTCACATTATTACTGATAGAAATATCATTTGTAGGTTATTCACCCTCACCTTTGCAGGTCGGGTCAAGAGTTGGTGCAAGACCTTTCTGACTGCCTCAATTCACACATGGGAACAATTTATGTGTGAATTTTTTCATGCTTTTGAGAGTTATTGTTATGATAATTTGTGTGCAGAGATTTTAGAATTGAAGAAGAATGAGAATGAATATCTTAAAGATTTTGTTATCAGATTTAACCATCTTTGCTATAGTTTTCCTATGGAAGATAGGCCCTCTAACAATGATTTGATTTCATGTTTAGTTTATCTTTCTAGTGAAACATATGAGTCAGTGGATGAAGAATCTAAATCATGTTCTAATGTTCTTTTACATTTTGATTTAGATTTAAACGAAAATGTTGAAAATGTTGATGGTTTGGACGAAATCTATATGTATAGATATTTCTTTACTATGGGGGATATAGATCAGATATATATTTTTATTTTATAATTAACCTATGTATCCAACCACCACTCCATTCCCCCTTACCTTCCTTGTGATGAAAATGAGACCTCTTGTGTTGAAACTTCAAGTTCATTTTTTTCTGTAGCTTCCCAAGAGGAGGGTTTTCATGTTGATAATGGGACACTTCAGGTCACATCGATGGTTATGTCAGGATCTCATTATCATATCTCATTTTTTCCATCACAAGGGATAGAAAAGGAAGCTATGGGGAAAAACTCGAATGCTAATCATTTTTTTAATAAAAAAATTATAGACACTCATGAAATGAATCTTTCCTCACCCATGGATAATTTGGAATTAGTTCCTCTTGATTTGGGTTGTCCTATTGTTACAAATTCTCCTTGTATAACCGACATAAAGCTAGAATGTTTTTCTATTGTCGATGCATCATTTATTGAAACTTCGTGTTCTAATGATTCTTGTAATTTGATCCTCTCTTATAACCATGAATATGCTTTGGAAGATATTTCAGATCCTCATGTTGTGTAGGAGCAAGACATCCATGCCAATTTGTTCACTCAACAGAATAAATAAACATACAAGACATTACTCTTGTAACACAACAATCCACTTCTAGTTTACAAGAGAAAAACTATCTTAAGGAAGAACATGTTGATTGTGAAACCACATCTAATACGGAGCCCACTGATTCACAATCATCCAATGATGTTTTTCAAGAGGAGGAACTACCATTCAGGGAGTCACTTTCTGAAAATCTCTCTTGTTCTAGAGAAGCTTTCCATTCTCTAGATTCTTCCACTTATTTCTATTTATATCCTGATCTTTCTAATGGATTAATTTTACAGGAAACCACCCACCATATGACTCAAATAGAGTCAATGGGGCTGATCCTTGTTGAAGTACTTGATGGTGGTGATACACATTTGGAAGATAGAGAGGATAAGGCCTCTTCCTATGGACTAATTATAAACAAACCTTATCAGTGTTTTTCATGGGATGAAGAGAATTTTGTAGCAAATGAATATCAAGGGATGTTTTCGTCTTTCTCTTATTCATTTTTTATCAATAGAGAATCTTCTTGTTCAAGTAGTCCTTTAATTAATATTCTTGATACTAGTAGGTCTCACCATTGTGTTGCCATGGTCGATCCTAACCCATACATATCATATGATCTCACTAGTCTATCTCAAGTAGTTGGTTACTTGAAGTGTGATTCCATTGAGGCTTGCCAAGATAATGAGGCACTTTGGTCTTTACTGATGGTTATGTCAAGACCTTATTCTTTTGGTTTGTCTTCAGGGATAAACAACTTTGTTAGCACATAGATTCTCTAAGCGAGCACATTTTATATAAACTCTATGCACGATTCTCACTTTGCTACTTTCTATCGAGCTCTTTCCATCAATTCTATGATAGAAGTGAAATTTTGTATGATAGAATTGAAACATGGTCGGAGAGATCTTACTTGGAATGATTTCCCATGAATTATCATTGTCACATATTCAATATGGTGAATAGATTTTATCATGCTTTAATTTTTCCTACTTTTAGTCGATTCTTATTCCAATATCTATCAATAATCCTATGTCTTGAACATATGTCTACAGGATTGGGATTACTTGGGTGGCTACATTGGCATTATGACTTTACATATGTCATTTTTCAGCCATTAGTAGCGTAGGATAGGAGTAGAATGGAATAAATTAGTGTATTTCCTTTCATAATATAGCTTTCCTTCCTAGTGTTTTTTGGTTAGTTCTCTGTTTTCCTTTTCTTTTATTTACTGTTGGCTAATCAATAAATGAATTCTTAGCAAATATGGAAAGAAATAGAAGGATTGCCCAATAAATTTTCCCTTGGATGGATTTAGATTTTAATTTTGATGTGGGGAAAATTTACTCCATTTCATTCTCAAATTTTTCTATGTATTGGGAAATTGCCAGATCACGAATTTTTATGCATGATCACCATATCAAAGCATTTTCAATGCATTGTGTCATCTTGCAAGTGGGGTATTTTAAACCAAGACACCATCCATTCCCTCTTGTAATGAAAAATGAACAATCAGGTTTTTCCTATATTCACATCTACATGATTCTAATGGGAAACGTTTGCTTGGATGATATACTTTTTAAGTTGTGATTTTGATGTCCCACACACATTGAATCTAAATTTTGAGTATTGAAACTCTTCCCATCTAAAAGTAAAGCCACTCCAAATCAGTATAATATCCTTAAATTATTATTTTTCCTCGGTTTTGGAGTTATCCAAATATTTTCTTTCTCATCCACTCTTTTCTTTGATCACTTTCAACCAACATGAATTTTCTGCATAGACTTTTTGTATAATAAGCTTAGCTAATTTCTTATTTTCATTTTAGTTATTTTATGTCATCACTTGTAGTTTTAATTTTTAGACATTAGCTTCCATTGTCCTATTCTCTATTCAATAGGTGTTTTAAGTACGGGTCTTTTTTTTACATTATAACTTTCTTCACCCAAGATTTTTCTCTTATACAATAGCAAGAGGAACAAGACATTGTGTCCAGAGATCCAAATCTCACAACAATCATTACACTAAAGTCATATGGTAAAAGGAATTTTAAGGGAAAGAATATACTTCTCATATCTCAGGGAGAAGGCTATGATATTTGATTAAATGTACAACTAACGAATACTTGATAACTACACTGACCTTCACACAAAGTCTTTTGACAACCAACTTAGTTTAAGTTTATTTTGACTTACCATGATTTTCCTAGAATTAGTTTTGATTCTGGTCCTTACTTTTTATTTGGATTATTTTCATTTTAATAAGTTAGTCATTTGAGAGGAGGATTTCTTCCTGAAGTATTTGAGAGTTGATCACAACATTCTTTTCTATATGTAGGTCAAGAATTTTTTTTTTGCAACCATCAGCTTAGAATATTTCCTTTTGAAATGAAGGCAACTTAGGAAAGTGTTCATCTAAACTTGGTTACTCAGATTCCTTTGCAACATTTTTTCCACCTACTCAATAACTAATTAGAAATACATTCTCATTCATTTACTCTCATATTTTTTTCTGATCTAGTTGTTGTTTGGAGACATTTTACTGACTATTTTGATGACCTCCATAATGTGATTTTCCTCTTTACTTTACTATATTGAATTATTGGGATCTATGGGGTTATTGATGATCTTGTATATAAAACAGAAAATGACGCTTGAGTGAGAAATATGAAATATAATTTCCATTATTAGAAAATTCAACGTTTTTAAAATTGCAAAAGAATTGCTTATGTCAAGAAATCCTAAGAGCATTTGGGTTATGGAATATAAACATGAAATTGGATTTTGGAAATTTCTACACTGTTAAGCGGAAATATTGTCATTTAATTCCGTTGTAGTACTTGACCAACTATTTCATTTTTCAATCTGAGGTTCGTAGGCTTACGAAGCACACACACTATATATGAAGGACTGAAGTAGAAGTAATGTAATCTAAATTTCTAAAATGAAATTAATCTAGGAAAGCATTGAAAGACTAACTAGGAAAGCAAGAAATTAATCTAGGAAAGCAATACAACATGTGAAGAGTTGAATGACAAAATACATATGTGAGCTCACACAATAATGCTATCTCAAATTACATTACAAGAATCAAATGACAACCATGAAAGAATAACAATAAAAGAATCAAAGCTAAGAATCCCCTTCTCCTAATTACAAGACTAAATTATGAATTACATGCCTCTCATGAAGAGAGAGCACTCTCTTGTATACATGAGTGTCATAATGAAAGATCCACTATTCTCTCAACCACTCTCAACTACTTTCCCATTATTACAAGATATGATCCCTTCAAATCCTCCACACATATCTCACATATCTTAGATAAGATATGCCAACCAAATCTTCCATGATCTTCTCTCTTTCAAATCTTCAAGTTTGAGGATGTAATTCGAATTTGAAGATAGGTGGTGAATTTTGACTTTGTTGAAATCTTAAAATATGCCTACACACATCATCAAACTCATCCAACTTTGATATATAATGAAAATATGTTAATTTATGATAGTTAATCACAAATTCACTTATAATACTAAAATGAATACAATGGAAAATAATAAGGAGAAACCCAAATATCATTATGGAAATGGTATCATGGAAGGTTAATGGGATGATGAAATGTAAGGAATAGTGAAGGAAAAGGTGGATGAAAATACAACATTTTTTAGGCCCAACATGCCCCCCAACTGAACTTGTTGCATGTCCTCATGAAACTGTGCATGGATCTTCTTAAGAACTTTTGACATTTAAACTATGGCTTTGATTGATGATGTCCTTAACAATGAATGTTTCCAGGGTATGAAATACAAGAGTAACAACATGTGAGATACATGAGTAACAACTTACATTTTCTTATGGTTGGTTCTTGTGTGACAACCATGAATACAAAGAATGTTAGTTCTTGTGTTAACAATCATTCATTTCACTTATTTATTTTCTTGCTGCAATAATTTAGTCATATATTCAATGGAAATAATAATAAGCTCTCAATGTGCATAAGAAAGCATCACTGTGTATAAGAAAGCCTTTTCTTTATCTTTATGAATCATGCCAATATGTATATCAATCGAAATGAAACAAAGTGTCGTTCGAGAAGAAATGATAATGAATCATAAATGGAATAATGAGATGGTAAAATGGAATAATGGTAATGAATATGTAGTGAATATAGGTTCCCTCCCCCCCAACTGAAGTGGTTGCAGATCCCTATGCGACTTGGCATAGGTTATGAAAGTGAAAAAGGAAATAGAGCATGGTGAGGGAATTTTCAAAAGTTATTCATTACTAACAAATAAGGAATTACATGATTAAAGATTAGAAAAGAACATACCTCCACTTACCCAATAATGATGATGAACAATGAAATAGGAATATGGTTGGTGATGGAGCATGGAAGATGTCACTATTGCAGGATCGTGAAAATGGAACTACTAATGCTACTACTACTGTAATTGGATCATGGGAAGTGAAGGAATCTGAACTGCTACTGCTGAGTCATGAAAAATGTGGAAGGTAGAGAATATGGAACTGTGGTACTCTCATAGATTTGACATCCAACTGATGTAACTATTGAGGGGATCATGAAAAAGTGTATAGTCTTCACCCACTACAAATCGATGGTACAATTATAGTCATGCAAATAAATGTGTTGATGTCGAGCATGAAGAGAAATCATTGGATTACCGGCCATTGATGAATGTCATTAACCAATGCGAGACAAACTCACCAGTGATGTCAATGAGTGTCAAGGTACCCGAGTACATCTTGCGAAGTGTGAATAGATGTGTTGATGTCGAGCCACTTGCAAGATCTAACGATCAAGGGACTGTTACAGGTATGAACTAACTGAGAGGGGGGGGGTGAATCAGTTAG
>CBVK0101167758.1:0-13679 GCA_900067695.1 Picea abies
AGGTCAAATACTTTTCAAGGTTGTGCCAAGAGAATTACAAGGGCGTACACCCCCAAGGGCTTAGCCAAACCATCTCTTTCATTGATCCCATAAACCCAATAGTAAGGCACGAATCATTTTTCAAATTTGCATTGGAGATATAAAATCTTTGCATTGGTAAATGTGACAATTTCACTTTTTGAAGCTCTCTCACTTGGATTGTATACTTGATGCTACTAGCATCTTTGCCTCCTTGATGCGTCCTCTTTCTCCAATCAATTATTGTTGTTGTTAACAACTAACCCTACAGCCATAAGGCTGCAAAAACCTTAATTGTTCTAACCCTAATATCTCACAAATGAACCCTAGACTTAAGCTAAACTTTTGCCCTCTTATTCTACTTGCTTTAGCGCACTTTTTGGGCAAATTTCATTGGAAAATTTTGCTGCTGTAATGCAATGTATGCTACAGCCATAAGGCTGATAATTTTAATTTTTTACTGCAGAAATGTTTTATAACAGCCTTGTTTGACTGCTCAAGTTTCATACTGTTTTGTGCAAGCTAGACTAGTCATTGTTGGTTCACCTATTTGCATGATTAATTGAACTTGTAGCAACTTTAATTGCAGCTTTTGTTATCATTGTATTGCTGATAATTAATATTGTTTGATCGCTGCAATTTAGGGACATCAAGATTAACTTGCTTGTCCACGTAACATACCATATGCAAGTGTGGCTTTTCTTGTGTCTCGGGCAGGTACAAACACTTTTGCAGGTACCCAAAGACTTGGCAACATTAAACCACCCGGAGATGAGTCATCAAAGCCATCTTTCCTCTTCTGTCATTGACCTTTAGTGGGGTACTTCTCTTCTTTCCCTTCCATCCATCTCAATCCCCCCAGGGTCACTGGGATCGCCTCCCTAGAGTGACCTAGTCACCCTCAAAGTGCAGGATCTGTATCAAGGTGACATTGGGTATAGTGTCCCTTAGTTGTTGCCATTTTGGTGGTTGGGTCGGGATTTTCCCAACCTACAACTTGTGCGATAACAGGGCTCGTGCGCAACTTGGAGAGCTAAAGAGGTAGGCTCTTAAGCAAATTCTTGTTTCTTGTTTTTTTTTTAAATGCATGTGTTGTAAACTAATATATTATGCTATGTTGAATATTTGAATGTTTTCTTCTCCTACTCTTTCCCATTTCTCCTCCGTCATTCTATTAAAGGTAGCAAGTTATTATCAAGGTTCAACAATCATGATGATGATGTCAATGTGGTATGTCATTTTGGTACCATTTTTTATTATGATGGTGGTGGTGGGAAATTCATATCAAAATACCCATGATAGTGAGGAAGAAATAGAAGTGGACAACACATACCAAGGAGAGGAGGAAGGAATGGAAGGGGATGTAAACAATGAAAATGATAGTGTCATGATCCCCAAGAAAACAAAGAGAAGCACACACCTTTGTGGAAGTATGTCACAAGGCTTGGGGGAGGGAAAGGGGGTGGAACCACAAAATTTATATGCCACCATTGTCATACAGAATACACAGGTTCCTATATCTATGTGAGAAAGCATCTATGCGGGACTATGTACTGGGATGAAGGTAAGAGTATTGGAGTCAAAACTTGTGTGAAAGTGGAACCCAAAGATAAACTCGAATACCAAAGAGAAGAGGAGGTGGAAAAAAACAAATGCAAAAAACGAAAGGTTGAACATGAGAGTGCACAAAGAATATTTACTAGTCGAGTCGCATCCCCCCATGCTAGTGCACTCTCGCCTTCGTCTTCACGTAGAACACTATCAAATTTCCTTGACCAAGGTTGTAAAGATGATGTGGATGCAAAAAATTTCAGGTTTCTTTATGCATATGGTATACCATTCAATGTTCTTCGCTCATCATATTGGCATGAAATGGTACGAGCCTTCAATGGTGCCCCTAAAGGATATAGGAGCCCCGGGTATGACAAAGCTAGAACCTTGGGACTTGACAAGGAAAAAACCAAAATCCAAGGTGCTCTAGGAAAATTTACAAATGATTGGAACCAACATGGGGTATCAATTGTATATGATGGTTGGACAAATGTGAAAGGCAGGGCATTGATAAATATTCTTGGTGTGTCTGTTGGTGGTGCAGTCTTCCTTTCATCCCATGACTACTCAGATCGCTACAAGACTATTAGTTTTTGAGGTAGCTTAGACAGGTACTTCTGCATAGGCGGTGCCTAGCATGTGGAAGTGTCTGAGCGACATTCTAGATATCAACTTTATTATTGAAGTGGCTTCTATTTAATGACTAAAGTGACCTTTTATAAAGTTGAGTGAATTAAGTGATTTAAGTCATCTCAACGAAAGATTAAGTCACATACGTTGATCTCAAGCGATCAAGATCAGATCTTGATCGTTGATCACTTTAGAGATAGGGTTTTAGTCATTAGGAGATTATAAAAGCATATCTAAGGAGAGTGAGAGGCACACAAAAAATGCAAGCAAAGAAGGAGTCTTTGCTCATGTACTTGTGTCACACATTGTGTGAGAAGGTGAGAGAGTCACATACACAATGTGAGAGACTCAAAGAGAGTGCGAGGGTGTGAGAGACACATTGAGCTAAGAGAAAGAAGGCGATTTGGCTAAGAAAGAGGGTGAATTTGCAGCTAGAGGAAGGACCATTTTTTAGGGCTGAAAAAGTAGGTCCGATTTTTTAGGGCTGAAAAAGCAGGACCGGTTTTTTAGGGCTGAGGAAGCAGCCGAAAAAGTAGGCCGCTTTTGCTGGGATGTAAGAAATTTTTGAATTAGTTGTAGTAATTTTTTCTTCCTCTGAAGCCAATAAAATCCTCTCACTTACTGGTTTTCCCTTCAAGGTTTTTCCAAGGGCATTCCCCATAAATATCTGTGTTCAAATGTGTGTGTTGTTTATGGTTCCGTTGTGCATTTTAATGGTTAAAAATCAGTTGTAAATTTTCAACATAGTTTACAGAATTTATATCAGCAGTAGATTAAATTTTGAGTTGTTAAATTATTGGCATAAAATTTATGATTGCAAGGTTTCAAGAAATTTAACATGGTATCAGAGTTGGGACTTTGAAGAGTGGCACTGAAGACTTTGGCACAAGGATTTGTTGGGATTGTAGCGGTTTTGCTCGAAAAAATGAAGGGGAGATGGGAAGAAAAACATGAGCAAAGTGAAATGTTTTGCATGTCATAAGACTGACCACTATGCAAGCTAGTGTCTCAACAAGAAGGAGGCACAGGTAGCAGCATCACCATCTACTGAGATAGATGAGTTTACGAAGAAATTCGAGGAGGAATTTTCTCTGGTGTATTTTCTTTCGAGCAGCAGTTTTGCAGAGTTGGAGGACATTGGTGCATGATTCGTGGACAACGGGTCATCTCGCCATATGACAGGAATGAAGTCGGTATTCCTTAGTATTTCGGAGACGGGCTCAAACTGCCATGTGAAGAGTGGGGCGTGCACCAGGGATGCAATAAAGGGGGTTGGATGCGTCAAATTCCAGCTAGAGTCAGGAGTGCCTCTGGAGGTGGATGAGGTGATGTATGTACCAAAGTTGAAGGTTAACATGCTCTTTATATCAGCTCTAGAGGATATGGGGTATGTAGTGATGTTCGAACATGGACATGTGCTCATACGATCAGAAGGAGCAACCTTGTATGCAACAGTGAGGCTTGGCATCAGACAAGGTATGATGTAGAGGGGACAGCCTGTAGGTGGGTCCAAGGGGATCTTGGACCAGAGATCAGTGTCAGAGAATGTCAGTTGGTATGACTTAACATTGATGGATGAGCAGAGTAGGAGATCAAATAAGAGTGCAGCAGAGGTAGCAGGGATGTCTTCCAGTTCATAGGGAGCAACTATAGTAGCAACAGGTTTGATGGGGTCAAAGATTGATCCAAGAGGAGGTTTCCAGAAGTACCTTCCTCACTAAGAGGGAGTGTTAGTTTTTGAGGTAGCTCGGACAGGTACTTTTGCATTGGCGGTGCCTAGCATGTGTAAGTGTTTGAGCGACACTCTCTAGATACCATCTTCATTGTTAAAGTGGCTTTTATTTAATGACTAAAGTGACCTTTTATAAAGTTCAGTGACTTAAGTGATTTAAGTCATCTCAACGAGAGATTAAGTCACAGTCGTTGATCTCAAGCAATCAAGATCAGATCTCGATCGTTGATCACTTTGGAGATAGGGTTTTAGTCATTAAAAAACTATAAAAGCATATCTAAGGAGAGTGAGAGGCACACAAAAAATGCATTGGAGCAAAGGAGTCTTTGCTCATGTACTTGTGTGACACATTGTGTGAGGAGGTGAGAGAGTCACATACACAGTGTGAGAGACTCACAGAGAGTGTGAGGGTGTGAGAGACACATTGAGTTGAGAGAAAGAGAGCAATTTGGCTAAGGAAGAGGGTGAATTTGCAGCTGGAGGAAAGGCGATTTTTCGAGGCTGAAAAAGCAGGGTCAATTTTTTGGGGCCTAAAAAGAAAGACTGATTTTTTAGGGCTGAAAAGGCAGGGCCAAAAAAGATGCACTGAAAAAGTTGGGCCAAAAAAGTGTGGCATGTTATCCCCAACTCCTAGGATAACTAAGGAGATGATGTCTCGAGGCCCTCAGGTTGCAGACATGGAGTACCGAGAGATAGCATGACCAGCAGTGTCCACTTGCATAGATAGAGACCCACCTCGCCACCACAGCTCTAGGTTCATCGCAACGGTATCCACCACATCGGCTGGCTTCCAGAAGACATTGGGTCTTGCTCCATGAGATACAACCCAAGTATTATTGTGAGTGTCATTTCAATATTTGAGGCATTTGAGTTTTGATGCATCTACTACTGCTTTTGATTATGTAACATTTGCTTGGACATTATGTTCTTTGCCCTGTTTTACTTTGGTGGTTGACATTGTGCCCTAGCAAGTGGGTCACCCTTAGGGATAGATTTGCTACTAGGAGGTCCTCTTGACGAATCATCGTGCCATTCCCAACCATATTTGTCACTTTATCTTAATATTTCACAAACCAAACTTCTAGTTGACACTCTTTAAAGGTTTATCTTAATCAATTACATAAACTGGGGAAATAATGACATGGAAAAATGAAATGTGATTGGGAGTAAAAGGGAATAATTCCTGAAAAATGATAAATAATGTGGGGAAAATGCCTAATTTATGTAAGAGATAATCTTTTCATTTATATATTAACCTTTAATCCTTTGCCACATATGCATTTGTATTTTTATGCTTGATAATTCAAAAACTTTTGACTGGCCCGCTGGTAACTTTTTAACCAATGTCTACTTCTTAAAAAGGCAGACCTTGCTCTTAATATTATGACTATTTGGGAATTGCTATCGAGCTCAATATTATAGCCCAAAAGAGAATCAAATGAATTAGGCCTCAAATGACAAACAATGTAGGAACAAAGCTTAAGGGACTCCGGAACAAAACGGATTATAATCTGTCAAGTTACCCACAAATTTTGAGTGGAACGGAGCTCTATAATGAATGAACTCAAATATTCATACAAACTTTAAACCTCTCATAGACCTGTTAGCACACTTTTTCACCCTCCAATATGAGCTGATAAATCTGATATTTCAGCGATGAAAAAATGGCTAGTTAAAGGAGTAAAGCCCCAAATTGTCATAAGCTAGACCCCTCTTCGTTTGGGTTGGTCCTTGCCAGCCTCGGGGGGGAGTCCCTAGGGTGATTTGATGTTGTCCTGAGGTCTGATTTTCTGCAAAAAGTGATGAAAAACAGCGGCTGATTTGTTTTGGACAGCATGTTAATTTAATTCCTCCCAAGACATGGGGAAAAAAGATGGTTTTAACTTGGAGAGACCTTGTAGGGTTAGCACAAGAGAAATAGAAAGAAATAGAACAAGAAAACTACTCATAAGATAACTAAATCACAATGAATAGTAATGAACTACTAAATCAATTGTAAGAATTAAATCAAGTACCAACAAGAAGAAAGGTTCGACACAAACACAAAACTTCTTTATTATCAGCTTGTCAAAGAGTTGATTGTGCCACAATCAACAAGTACACAACCGGCACAATGATCATCCTTGCTCAAAAGAAAGTAGCTAGCCTATAGAATGAGAGAGAAGAAAGAAAGAATAGGAAGATAGAAAGAATATGTGTTGCTGCCACAAAAATCCGACTGTAATAACAAATGAACCTCTCCATTATATAGAGAGTAAGGTGCACTGCCTAAGAGGAGAAGCTAAGGACGTGTGAATGAGCAATTTAGGAATTAATGTGCATGAGGGAATAAGTGTGAGTGAGTAATTTAGAAACTAATGTACATGAGGGAATAAGTGCGAGTGAGTAATTTAGGAATTAACATGCTTCAGTGAGTTATGAGTGAAAGTGTATGCGCATGGTGAGTTAAAGGATCACATGTGTGAGAGTGTGAGGGATAGTTAAGTGAAGGAGTGGCGCATGTGTGAGGATAAGAGGGAGTTAATACATGGAAATTGAAATAATGGTGAGTGAAGTGAGGGATAAAGTGAGTTAAGTGAGGCAAAGGATAAGTTAAGTGAAGGTAAGAGTGAGTTGAGTGTTTAGTTAATGAAAACACATCAACACACGCCAATTATGCATGTGCTAGCCAAGGGAGAGGAATTCGCCCTATTTTTTAGGGATTTTCTTAAATTTTAGGAAAATAGAGTTTAAAAGCAATTTAAGGGGAATTTTGGAAAATTAATGCATGGAAAGTGAAGATATGTTAAGTGAGGGAGATTAGTGAGAAAAATTAGCCCTGATTGGCTAAATCATCTCTATGAAGTGCCACCTCATCCTAATGCGCCATGTTTTCACTTTATTCTAATACTTCATTGACTTCATTTACTTTGCCTTGGAAAATGTGCCCCTCTGCTTGATGCCATGTAGATGCCACATCACACTGAAACTCTGCCACATGTTGAAATTTGAGCCTGTCACTTGTCACTTCTGGAGACCATTACCCCTACTATTTATAGAAACTGCTAAAAATAGGGTCTGACTCCTAAATTTTAGGAAACTATCAAAAATGCTCAGGATAGCTAGGAGAATGCCTCCACCTGACAATTGTCTAAAAATAAACACTGCTAAAAATAAAATGTGCTTGCATGTCAATGGTATCATACTCATCGGATTCGATTTTCCGAGAGGAATCCAAATATGTGATTAGAATCGACATACGAGCCATGGTGTTCCACTTGCTAAAAATAGACATATCATGCATGTCACTCAAAAAAGGTCAAAAAGACTCAACATGACTCAGGGATCAATATTGTGTGCTCAGAATCTGAATCTGGGACTTGGAGCTCAAACTGCTAAAAATAGAAAGTTCTTGCAAGTCACCCCGAAAAGTGTCATCATGCCTAGAATCATGCAAGGACCATCCCCATATGCTTAAAACTACTCCAAACTATCAAGAGACCCACTCAAACCGTGTCTCCTTAAAAGTAAGGACACTTGTTGTATGTAAACATCTCTCGAATGCATGGGAAACCAAGCTAACTCTAACTCTGAACCAAACAACCATGTACTGATCATATTCTTGTCTCTGATGGGAACCAACCTCTGCTAACCACAAGTGCTAAACTCTGGGAGAATCTCATAATGCTAGCCAACTAGTGCATGCTGGTTCTTAACCCTCAATATTTTCAACTATGAAAATCTAGGGGTTAACAAGACCCTAGCAAAGTTCGAACTCGGGCAAAAAATAATGGATTACTGTTGTAGTAACCTGGGAAATTAAAAGGGGACAAAACCTTATCATTTTGACCAAGAACAGTGGCAAGGCCAAGTCATAGTATGTGCATGACTATATAAAAATAAAATCGGGCCATAACTCTACTAGAATTCTAGGCTCGAATCCAAGCTTGAAGTTGGCATGGCTGTAAAATCATCAAAGTTGCACACCACTTAACCATTCAACACATATGACCAGGGTTCGAACCCATATACAGAGCAGCAAACCAATTCTTTTTGCAAATAAACACTTATAAACCAAGGTTCGAGCCTGGGTAGCAAACTCGGCAAGTAACTAAAAGGGCGTTTAAAAAAATATCATTGTTGGTTAAATAAACTTTGCGACAGTGAGCAGCCCTTATCCAAAATCAAAACCTAATTCAAAACTTAATCATTCATTCATTATACTGACAAGTGTTAAACCCACAACCCGAACTCGGCAAAAGAAAATAACTTCAATGCTACTCGCATAAGTTTCCAACAGTGAACAAATTGTATGCAAGTCCAAATTCAAATTCGGACCAAGACTCGGCATATCCAATATGTTTTCGACCCATGACCATACTTAACAAGATAAGTAAACATGACATATTTTTGAAGGCTGGGTGAATCAACAATGGACAGACTGTACTCAAAATTGGACGCAGGTCGAAACTCATAATATTTACCACGATAAAATGTGTTCAACTCATTTCATTTATGGAGCCATGGCTAACAAGTCTTCGGGAAAATGGAAAGTGAACTTATGAATTGAGAGAAGAATGCATTCAGCAAAGGGAAAAAATAAAACCATTTTCTTTTCCTTTGCAAATAGAAACCCTCAAACAACATTCACAATACTTCCATTACATGAGCGGAAAAGCAAGGAAGAAAAAAATACACACTCAATACCAGTCAAAACCAAAGCCATTTGCTATTCAGTGAATCACAAAACTCTGCAAGAGATGTTTCACAGACTGGCGAGTACATACCTTGCCAAAGAGTGTTTTTATACCAGTAGTTTGAAGCCGAGACAGTTGTTGCAACCACCAGGAGGAGGGTTCTAAGAACGAGCTCAAGCTCTTCCTCCACAAACCAAACTCAACAAAATGACCAAAACCCAAAGCAGCATGAGGTGGTAAAGCGCGGACCTATGTGAGTAAATGCCCACGTCCTTGCCATTCGATGCATGGCCAATCCCATCACGTCAACATTCAAATTTCATATCATATGTGTATTCCCCCAACGTAAATTGCATATCAAACAAAATCATATAAACCATATAACTTATGCCATGCCAAAACTTCAACCATATGAAACTCGTATGCATCAATGCATACCATATACCACATCAACTCACATAACCATATACCATATGCTATGTCAACCTCGAGATTATGACATTTTGAATTAAATGCTACCTCCAACATATCATTTCAAACATGTACCCTATGACAACCATATCAATGCGTATATCATATGAATAGGCCAAGCTCTATGCCTTTGTATATAATATAACCATATATAACATGCCAATCAAATTATATACCTTGAACAACTATATAGTATATAGTTTGTAAAACTTCACCTTGTCTTGTCTTTGTTGCTATATGAATATTGTCACATTCACATGTATATATTTCAATCCCAAAAGCAAATCATATACCAAATAAACTATTAAAAGTTTATAATCCTCAAGTCTGTAAACCTTGTATGCTTTGAATGTCATAGTATAGGAAATGGCTTTAATCATCATTATGGATATAATGATAGTAACAAAACAAACCCTTCGCAATTTCATTTGATGAGTGACATATCAATGCTGCCATGATACTAAGAAATGAAACAAATATTTCCGTAAACTGTAATATAGCATATTCAAATGCAAACAAACCTTTTGCATCATCTAAACATGTGTGTTGACAATATACCATTACTTTGAAGCATCATAAATGAAACGATGTCACAACTGATACGATAATATGCAAACATGTTGAGGAAAATGTTACGCTTGAAAATAGTAACTTGGTATGTTTTCTCCTAGGGACCCCACCTATTATTATCTCATAATAAATATATATAAGCTTTGCAATAATAGTAGGTGACGAATTTATGAGTCAAAATAGGGGAGTTGCCATAGCTCTGCACTAAACTTGGGAACTAAACAAGTGAGTCAACCTCTAAGCAACACAATGGAAGGGGCAATACCTCATTGATCTATTATTGGTTACCCCAATATTCAAAACATCTCATAAACATTTAACATCTCATAAACATAAAAATATTCAAAACATCTCATAAACATAAAAAGTGATTAGCCAAGGGGCTTTGGTAGAATTCCGTAATGCCAACCGTCAAAATGTAGTGGTCTCTCTAATAAACAAGGCCAAACATCTATGCTTGAGGTAAGGAAAGAAAGAGGACAATGACCCCTTCAATCTTTGTAGTGACGTGTTAATCTCCTCAAGCCTCATAGTATATGGGCACCTAAAGATGACGTGTTCCTCAATCTCAACCTCTGAAAGAGAGAAAAGTCGACAGATGTTATCTTCTTGAGAGATATGGTGCTCCAACTCAATACGAAAGAGGACAATGACCCCTTCAATCTTTGTAGTGATGTGTTAATCTCCCTCAAGCCTCATAGTATATGGGCCACCTAAAGATGACGTGTTCCTCAATCTCAACCTTTGAAAGAGAGAAAAGTCGACAGATGCTATCTTCTTGAGGGATATGCTACTCCAACTCAATAGGAAAGAGGACAATGACCCCTTCAATCTTTATAGTGACGTGTTAATCTCCCTCAAGCCTCATAGTATATGGGCCACCTAAAGATGATGTGTTCCTCAATCTCAACCTCTGAAAGAGAGAAAAGTCAACAGATGTTATCTTCTTGAGGGATATGGTGCTCCAACTCAATAGGAAACTGATGAGAGCACACTATCAACAAGCTCCAAGGAATCCTAAGACAATGAGAAGTGTTGTTGTAAATAATCAAGCCGAATAATAAAACCATCTACAATATACAAAAAGTGCTCTACATGGAAGGCCAACTCAAGGGAAACGAGATGGGAAGGAAAGGTCCAAGTGGTCTATATGTATTTCCAATGAATTTCCTGCCAAATCACCCTATTAATCCCCTCTTTCAATTTCCCATTTCAAGGGGAGAAGGTGGGAGCCAAATAAGGATACATCTCATGACCTACGATTGAGTCATCAAAGGATCAAGGACTATATTGAAAAGAGGAAAGCGAACCCATGACTATATCAAAAAGAGGGAAGCGAACCCCAAATTCATCCTAGACAATGCACCAAGGAACAATCCGCTCACAAAGGATCATACCATGTAGCACAATGGTCTGGACCCTCTCAACATAGGCCCAACATGAAGGCCTACCATGAAGCCCCCAACCCTTCAAGCCTGTGAAAGCAATGGATTTAATAAATGTTTCAAAGAGATGCATCTTGGATGGAATGTCCTAAAAATGGATCCAGAAACATGGACACTTAAGCTCCTAAGGATGCATAGCTCTTACATAGCTACGAATGGGATGTTCGTCTCAAATTAAAAGTGGGACCTATAAATTGAACACCTAAAGAAGTGTAGGTAGTAGAATTGATCTCAATTAGATCCCCTCTAAAGAAAAAAAAATCCAAGACATTGCATCTTTCGTAGTATTGAAGACCATGGCCTTAGTTTTACTAAGGCTAACTACAATTTGGTGATTGTTACCCACCAAGTTGCACTAGGATGGACCTGCAGTTGAGCCGCCAAAGATTGAACAAGAAATTGTTCAAAATCAGAGTTCAGAAGTCCAGCCGACCAATATAACCACCTTTCTTCTTCTTCATCTCTATACCGCATTTCCATGCCCCCCATGGGGAATTGTAATAAGATGAATTTCGCATGATGAACTTGCAAAAGGCTTAGCCTCCTAAGACTCGATCATGAGTGCATTACTCTACAGTGTTTTTTTTTACTTATTAATTATTTCTTGCTTGAACTTTTTAAGCGAGTTATAATTTTTGAGTTTTTTCACTCATTTCCTCCAAAGTTGGAGTATGTACTGATGATTAGGCCTTAGCATGGTTATCTAAGTCTAGTGTCTAATGTATATTGCCATGCTAATCAGCATTTTTGAGTCATATGGAAATTGCGCTAAGTCCCCCCTAGGATTTTTTAATGTTTTCAGTTAATAAAAAAATTCCCGCAAACGGTATATTTTTTAATTGTAAAATTTGAATAAGTTAAAAAGTGGTACTAGGAAGCATTATATGCCTTGGGCCCTGGGGGTATTTGTTTTCACACTCAGAATACCCACTTTACCTAAGTACCCACTTTGTGAGTGAAATTAGTGATTTTTAATCACTTAAAATTAATTTTACTCACAAAAGTCAAATAAAAGACAAATAAAACATTAAAAAACAGCAATGTGGGAAACATGTAGGGGACATGTTTTGAGTTAACTCACCCTTTCTTTGAGTTCACTGAGCCTTGTTGGCAAGCAATGGTGAGTCATGAGTGAGTTAGGCACATGTTAACTTGTGTCAACAAGGAGAGGTGTGCCCCTCTTGAGGAGAGGAGGCGTATTCTAAGAGAGGGCTTCCCACCTCTTGAGAGGTGGCACCCCTCTTCCCTCTTCCTTCTTCACAAGTGGCGAACTTTGAGAGTTGGGAGAGAGGTGGCAGCCCCACCTCTCACACTTGTCATGCATATGCTCTCCAAGTGGTGCGCCCTCCCTCCTTGGGAAGTGTGCCCCTCTTCCTATAAATTGGAGATTTCTCCCTTGTGTCAAGCTAGTTGGAGCTTGGGGAAAGTATTGTAATGCTATCATTGTATTTCTCTTGACTTGAACAAGAAGACTTTGGAGGTCCATTGTGGGTGGTTTCATTGTGTGGATGCTCATTGCTCATTGCTTATGTTGTGCTTGAGGTAACTGTAGATTAGCTCTTTTGTCTTTATTGTTTATTAAGCATATCCTTTGGATGTAAGACTTATCTAAACTTGTTTGTTTATATATTGCCTTATGGTCCTTTATATTTGAGAATTTAGATTGCATGTCTATTTAAGTTAATATACATGTTTTTCTAACTTTCAAATGTAGGAAATTACATGCTTAACAAATTGTTTGGCAAGAGTTGTTTTAGCTTACAAGATTCTCAAACTTGAAGAGGTGAAGACTTGGAGTTCAACTCTTCAATCTTCTTCAAGATCTTTGTGTGGAGCAAGAGTCCCTCAACTACTTCTCAAAGAACCCCATAGCCCAAGGATTCAATTCTTGAGCAAAGCTTTTCTCTCTCTCTCTCTCTCAATTTCTAAAATATTATTTTTGGTTACTTTCAATACATGCAAAGTTAGAATTCTATTTCAAGTTAAATCTAAAGAATCCTTCTTTTGCATGTTAAAAGCAAGTAGATTAGATCGCATTCTATAAAGTTTCATCCCTTAGTAGATCTAGCTTGCACAATCTATCATTTAGCTAGTTTTAAAAGATAAATTTAAAGGCTAAAGATAGTTTCTTTTTTCAAAGGGTTTAAAATCTAAATTTGGGCAAACTTATTGATATTGTTTACTGTTTTAGGACAGCAAACAATATCATTAAAAAAAGGCTCTTCTTTCTTGTTTTATTAGGCTTCATTTGGCTAATTTAGTGTAGATTTTAATTACAATTTTTTGGCATATCTTTGCACATTATCTAACACATTTTGCAGGGTCCTCCGATACATTTTTGGGCATCTTTTGCCTCTATTACCTTCCTGTTTTTTGCAGGTTTGCGAACAGCCAAGGGGAAACTGCCGAAATTTGGTGGATTTGGACCGTCCGGGACCCTGGAAACACCCATCCTCCTTCACAAACATTCTCAAAACTTGTAAAACTTGTGATCTCCCTTAATGAAGGATCGCAATGTTGATTTTTCAATAAGCTAGGCTTAAGCATGAAGTTCATTCCATTTTAGCATTTTACTTAAACCATAGA
>CBVK0101167765.1:0-10696 GCA_900067695.1 Picea abies
TTTGGTCCGAAACGTCGAAAAACATAAAACCTATGCGATGGATCCGAAAGTACTCTCTGAACTTCCCCCATCCTGATATGTTTTGGTTCCTTGAAAAGGGCTTGAAAGTGTTCAACCCCTAATGAGGCCAACCCAGAAAAACCATGAACCTTATTCCAATTCATATCATTCAACTCCCATATGGTATTGAAATTATTCCTATAGTTTGCAAATTTTTGAAAAAAATGGTATTATGGTCCCTAGCCTCAAGCCAGAGAGCCTTGTTTTTCAGCCTCCACGTCTTTTCTTGTTCAACCAGAAGCCTATGTCATAAGCCTTCCAATGATCAACGTTTTTCCACATCCAAGGAATCCCTCTAAACAACCTTATCAATTTCATAAAGTTGCTCCAACTCAAGTTTGATATTCCTACGATCCTTGTTTATCTCCTTCCTTTGTGTTGCAACCCAACTCAAACCTTTTATTTGAGTGAATGAAGACAATAAATAAACTCCTAACTATTCGAGTCACTACTTTCCACTTGATAAGGTTTCCAATTCTCTCAAATCAAATTCATAAAATCCTCCACTTCAAACCAAGATGGGTTATACTTGAAAGGGGCCCCTGACCTACCTTCCACCTAATCCAATTCAAAATAGACTAGATAGTGGTCTGAACAATGGATCTTACCAACCTAGGGGTAGTAAATCTCGATATATTGAAACAAATAATGGTGGACTATAAACTAATCAAGACTCTTGAGAATCCCATCAGTACCACTATGATTATTACTCCACATTGGATTAAGATGAGTAGGTTTGACATCTACCAAGCCAGCATGCTCCAACTTATCAATAAAGAAGTGAGCCAAATTGTCTTAACAGGAAGAATCCCCCCGAATTTCCTCCTGGCTGAGATTAAAGTTAAGATCCCCTCCAAGAATTAGATTCTCGTAGTGAATAAAACCACAAGAAAATAGGTGGTTCCAGTAGGCCTCCATGTCGACATAAGGTCCATAAACATTAAGTAGAAGTATAGACCGCTCCAACTCTTTGCAAGCAATCTCGGTATAGAGGACCAATTGAACAGAGAAACAATTGGTAAGTGTACAATTTGACAAAAGACTCGTAATGATCCCTCCTAAGGAACCAATGGAATCCATCCCTTTGAAGACCCATCCCAGGAAGATTTTGTTTCAATCAACAATGATAGGATCACATTGCCCCATAGTTTCTTGAATAAGAACAATGTTCGGTTGATCCAATCAACCAAACCTATTTAAGGAGAGTCCCCCCAGGCCCCTCATGTTTATAAACATGATTTTCATGGAAGGGCCTCCTTGAGGGTTGGTCCCTCTCTAAGGAACCCATAAACGAGTGTTCGTCAACCCTGGGAAAATTCATGAGAGGCTTTCTCCTACGTCTGTTTCAGCACAATTTTTTTGCCCCACTTTAGAAGGAATGTATTACTTAACCACATCAAAATCCAATCCCCTAGAGGGTGCTAAGCCTTGAGTAGAAATTTGAGAACGCAAGAGATAAGGCTTTCGGCCGGAAGAAGTCAAGAGAGAGCATGAGGAGCAAGCTCAATGGGAGTCAAGAGGTTTGTGAGAAAGAGGTTCAAAGTACCTTGTAAGATCAACATCAAAAGAGCTACCATCCCGATGCACCAGCGAACAATTATCCAAAACTATCACCGAATAAACACAGGGCCCCGACCCATTCCCCAAACTAGGCTAACTACGGCTCAAGAGATGTGAGGAGAAAACCATAGTGGGGTTTTGAGACTAAAAAAACTTACCTAAGTTTTTGAGATTAGTTGTGTTTTTTGACCATGGGGCTTCAATCCTACTCCACTAAGAAGTTGTAAGTTCCAAGTCATCCTCGAATAAGTCCCTCAAAGTTTGAGACATCTCCTTGCCAAGAACAACATCATCTAAATGGATAGCGATATCCCCTACTAAAATGTCAGGTTGAGACACCTTCTTTTTATCAGTGCATGGATCCAACACAAGAGTTATCCCTCCTTTGATCGAAGGTGATAAAGAAGGCACCCCGAAAAACCCAACCTCATTTAGATGAAGGGGGTTTAATAGGTAAACCCCCATCTTTATTTGGAGACCCCTAATTTTTTTTTTTAACTTTCGATCACAATCCTCCATAATGTGACCCACCTAGTGACAAAGCGAGCAACATAATGGAACATTTAAGTAGTTTAGTGCTTGAGTATAGGATCAATCTCCCACAACTAATTCCTAAGACTCATATAAATCATGTCTTGGGTCTAGCTCCACAAGGATTTGAGCCATTGACTTGAATTGGATGGACTTGTAGCTATAATTCAAAGTGATAAACTTCCCCAGAACATCACCAAAAGCCTTTAGCCCAGAGTTCGACCAGAACTCGAGAGGCAAGTTAGGAAGTTTTATCCACGTGGGCATGCTTGATAAAGCTTCTTCACAAGCATCAAAAAGAGGATGCCAAGGTTTGGTGAAAAGTATATTCCAATCCAAGTACTAATGACCTAACAAAATATTGCCTGCATTCTCCTTGCAACAAAAAATGAAACCAATCCAACCTCATGACAACAAATGAAAAATTGGGGCATGCCCAAGATCTAAAACTCAGTTACCCTCCATCCATGAGTTGAGGGAGGTCGTGGACATTCTTCGACCAAAAAACTTTCCAATAATCAAATTTCCCTCCAATTATGCTATCTAACTAACCTACAAATCTTCGCCTACAACCATTGCAACCCCTCCTCCACGAGATTTCACCACCTCTCGCCACTTCCAATCTGGTTTCCCACTGATAGGGGGAGGAAAACCCCCATGTAGCTCCTCAAAGTTAACCTTAATGTTAATGGAACCAAGAGACACATCCCCTTCATGGTTTTGTTGAGACAAAGTAACTGCAGCAGGGAACAAGAGATTGGATAAAGACTAAGGTGAGGTTAATTCTGGCACTCCATGATTGCACACAACCCCAACTGGACCCATCCCCTGAGAGCCTTCCGGGAACCATCCCAAGGACTGATGAAAAACACTTAGAGGATCCTCCTAATGAACAAATATGTCTGGATCTGGACAAGACTCGGACATGAAAGCACCTGAAATGTCAACCTGGCCCCACAAGCTGACACAAGCAAGATACATATCAAGATTTGGATTAATGACAGGGTTAGAAAAAATAATATCTTATGTCAGTGAGTCATCAGAGTAGTCCACAAGCCATAGTGGATCGCCCATCGTCGAGGGCCCTATAGCCACAAGGGACCACCTATCGACCTAACCCTAATCCTATCGTGCAGAAAAATGCATTTATATTAATAATGAATATAATACAATACTTATATATGTTTTATTTTATTTTTTGAAAAATGTATTTATATTAACAATGAATATAATACAATAATGCTACATATGATTAGTGACTTTAAAGTTAAAAGACATGTTTACAAGTTTAATTGTGCATCAAAAAAATATCTACATGAACCTCTTAAAATGAGAATGCTCTTAACTCTAAACTGTATAAACAAATCTTTAAGCAAATGTTCTTTAAAGGAGGCTACACAAAAATCATTGCAATTAAACACTATCTCACATTATATTTTCCAAAAAACATACAAGTTGACCACTTGGATAGAGTGCCAAACCCCTTTGTAGTGGAAAGAACACATGGAACCAACATCGCCTAAAAGAATCACTTTCCAATTAACTTTATTGAAGAGAATATGCCTTCAGTGTGACCAGACAAAACTCTAACATTTTCAAACAACGAGACAAGTCCAAAATAGGTGATGAAGGGTCTCAACTATTGATGTTAGTGGTAGCATCAGACATGTATTTTCGCATAGGTATATGTGTCTAGACGTGTGGAAATCGTCCAAAGCCTTCTACTCTTGGATTTACTTTAGTTAAAGGAATTACTAAAGTAAATTTATTTTATTAATTAATTATGTAATTAGTTAATTGAGTTATTTATGAAACATGCTAAAAGTACTTAGCATGCAACATGTAATATAAATCTAAAAGTGAGTGTAAGAAGTAATCTCAACTATAGATTACTTTTGAGATTAGAAATAGATTGTAACTCATGATTATAACAACAAAGCTAGTAGAAGGAGGAAGATACAATTCATAGAGATAGCAAAGGAGGACCTTTGCTAGTGTGGAGTCACCAAGGTCACACTCGGGAGTAGAGAAGGACCTATGCTCGAATGCTTGGATCACGAAGGACAGTGATTCAAGAGGACCAAGGATGACACTTGACAGGTGTTGAGGGAGTCGACACAGAGTATTGGATCACAAAGGACTAACTTAAGAGTATTTGCAGAAGAGTGTAAGAACTGGTGCAAGGTGTGCATAGTCGCCCACAAAGAAGCTAAGTCATGGAGGAAGACCTATTGCGAGGTGTGCATAGGGTAAATTTCGACTAAGTGTCGAAGAAAACTCTCTAAGGAGTAAACGTTCGAAGGATGAACAAGCTCATAGAAGATAGCGGGGGAGAACCATTCAATAGGGAGGAGCCCTTTAAGATTTCATAAATTAACGAGCAATATTCGTTTAGGAGGAAGCAAGATCGTTCCAGACTGTCAGATCTAGGAGAGTTACATGAAGGTTATCCATGGAGTCCTTTGACACTTTGTGGTTCGAAGGTTTTTAAGTGTTTTAGGAGCGAGGACTGTCGAAGTCCTCAAGCCGCGAAGTAATCGTAGTCATTGGCTGTGAGGAGGATACATGGCAAGGAGCGAGGACTGTCGAAGTCCTCAAGCCGCGAAGTAATCGTATTCATTGGCTGCGAGGAGGATACATGGTAGTGGATAAGCAAGTTCGGGAGGAAGAGCTTCAGAGAAATTGAGTGGAGAAAACAACATTTTCTTCCGAAGTCCTGAAGTGATCCTAGCCGTTGGCTACAAGGAGGATACGTGGCAACGGATAAGTAAGTTTGGGAGGAAGAGCTTCGGAGAAATTTCATGGAGCAAACAACATTTTTTGTTGAAGTTGTGAAGAGCGAAGTGATCCTAGCCATTGTTTGTAGCGAGGACACGTGGAAGAGATCCACAAACTTCGGAGGAAGAGACCTTCAGAGGAAAAGCAAGGTGGAGTAACCAAAACTCCCGAAGGCTGAACTAGCAAAGGAGATTGTGGTCATTGATCTGAGGTGGACGCGTGTCATTAGATGACAAAAGGAAAATTTCAGTTGTTGATCGTTGGAAGACATGGCATCAGATCCATCACTTCGATGATAGGATGCTTCGAGAGAAACAAGAGAGTGAAATCCTGAAGCTCGCGAGTCTCGAAGGCCGAAATCAACAAGAGCCATTGATGAGAAGAGGGACACGTGGAGCACAGAGATCCACGTCGGAGAACTGACACTCCAGGAGAACGAGCACGGAGGAGCGTTGACTATCATTCGTCCGAAGTGGAGTGAAGGGTGAATCTCAGTCATTGATCGAAATGAGCACGTGGTGCTCGATCTATTGCTTCAGGTGAAAATCACTTTGGGAGAAAAAGGAATTGAAACGTTTGGAACTCCTGAAGCCAAAGTCCCGAAGCAGATCACAGTCATTGGCTATCGGATAAACGAGAACCGGGTTTGAAGAAGAATTTGGTTTCACTCTCAACTATGGAGGACAAGGGTTTTGCTGTGAATTTTCATAGAGGGTAGGTTATAAAAGTTGCAGGGCCATCCTGTAATAATATCCAAGGGGATCTTGGATCATGGATCGGTGTTAGTGATAGAGGATGAGGAGAAGGAGACTTCGAAGGGTGAACAATCAAAGGATGAGCAAAGTTTACAGAATTCTAGTCTGGGGAGTAAACCTTCATAGGGGAAGAGGGAGTTATCCCCTTCTAGGCCTGTCAGGAGACCGAGTTGGTATGAGATGACATTCATGGATGTTCAGGAGCATGAAGCTTCTATGAGCACATTGAGGGTCCAAGAGAAAGCCTTCGACGAAGGTTTCAAACTTTGTGGCATTGATATGCAATGTCATCAATTTTGAGACTTCCATTATTCAGGGAGTAGCTGACCAGTAAGGTTGGAGGAATGCCAGTATGCAGGATGATGTGTGTGACATTGTGCCAGAGTCGGAGGTAGAACCAGTTCTAGGTGGCTCTTCAGAAAATACCTTCCTCGCTAAGAGGGATTGTTGATGTTAGTGGTAGCATCATACATGTATTTCCACACATGTCTATGTGTCTAGACATGTGGAAATTGTCCAAAGCCTTCTACTCTTGAACTTACTTTAATTAAAGGAATTATTAAAGTAAATTTCTTTTATTAATTAATTATGCAATCAATTAGTTGAGTTATTTAAGGAAAGTGCTAAAAGTACTTAACATTCAATCAAGCATGCAATATTCACATGCAATCTAAATCTTAAGTGAGATTAGAAATAGATTATAACTCACAATTATAAAATTAAGGCTAGGGTGAAGGAGGAGACACATTCACAAAAAGATAAGAAGGAGGGATTTTTGCAAGTGTGGGGTCATTCAAGAGTGTAGAAGCAAAGACAGACTTTTGATTACACTTGATAGACACAAGGCGACTTGATACTTGAGAGTTGGGATCAATAAGGGATTTGATTCAAGGAGACATTGGATAGGGAAGGAGAAGGACTTCCATATAGAGATTAGGTCAAGGAGAAGAGAGAACAAAGGATTACGCAGGTGGGTTTCAGTATGAGGAAGCCACAGGAGAGTGTCATATTGTACATATATTTCCATACAAGTTTTTCGTACAGATACATGGTTCACAGTGTAGAAAGTCATGTATATACTTGATTCACAAGAATGTGAATCACATATGCCTCGAAAAGTGTGCCATAACTGGTCATACAACAGGTTATACCTTGCTAGGTTAGTTTGCAGTTGTATTTCTCTCAGTGGGCCATTATCCATGTTACAGGAGCCCTAATTTTAGCATAATAAAATCATTCTTGGCACTCGTTTTCCCTCCAGGGTTTTTCCAGGGGGTATTTACCCAAAAATTTTGGTGTTCATGTGTGTTTGATTTGGTTTCCTAGTTTATGCTTCCGTTGCATGATATTGAGTTGAATATTTCAGTAGTGTATTATTGTTTTGTTAGTTGTTGATTTGATTGCAGTAAGGAAATCACTATATAACAAATTACCTAGGTGTTGGAGTTAGAATTTCTACATCAACTTGACCACATGTGGAGAAGTAATAGTGAAGTCTAACCTTGATAGGCATTATATGGAGTATGGGCCCTAAATAAGTAGAATTCATTCATATACATATAATTTGAATGAAACTCTAAATGTCCACATTGTACAAAGACGACTCACCCACTTAGATTCGTCATGTCATGGGCTCCATCCTCTATTCAAATTCTCTTAGAAATGGATTTGATTATTTCTATAATAATAAATCCTTTTAGGTGTGTAGATGCATATAGGGCCATCATATCTACATAGTCAATTTCTCCAAATAACAGTTGGAGCGAATATATTGAGTTTGTACATCTCATATCGTTGGATTCACTAGTAGATGTCCTAAATAGCTAGATGGTCGAACCAAATTAAACCAAATTCTTTCAAAACACTAGTCCAAGTTTTCTACAATCTAACACCATTATCCCATATATCTCTTTAATTATTATTTGAAAATATTCATATCAAAGTGATATAGAGTGGAGTGTCTTAACAAAGTGATCTAGAGTGAAGTGTTAGGTTTTCCATATCCAAATTGAATGATATTCCAAATCCAAACCTCTTCGTAAACCATTACAATACCAATAAAGAGTTGGAGAGTCTTTCCATGCATCTTAATACTCCAAAACACAAAAGAAATCCACCACTTCTGAAATCTTGAAGAGCAATAAATAACATCGCATAAGATAAAAAGGCCTCCAATCCTATTAACATGCTTTGCATTATAAATTATATGCCTAAGCAATAGTTTTCAAGGTACATCACTAGAAAAAGTGTAATCTTTCCATGATAACACATGTAATGAATGATGGCCTCCAAATTTAAAACATAGAAATCCTTTAAAAATATAGAAAATTAAATTTTACATGGTTTTTATATTTGTTTTGTTTTATGTTGATTTTCATTATTTTGGTAAAAAATATTCAGTATTGTTATGTTACATGGTTTTTATATTTGTTTTGTTTTATGTTGATTTTCATTATTTTGGTAAAAAATATTCAGTATTGTTATGTTAGGTTGATTATATGACATCTGTAATTAGCATTCATATTATATTTAGAAATTTAGGGGAAAATAATAATTGAAAATAACATATAATTGTCTTCTCAACATTCAAATTTAGTTGGCCAGGGTGGCAGGCGCGGGGGTATTGTGAAAACAAAATTCACAATTGACTCAGGAAAACCTAAGTGATACCATATTGTTTCTAACATACGATGCATATTTCTACTCCATTCAAGGCTTCGTTGAAGTTTGGATAGCCAAATTAATCTCTTTTTGTCAATTGTTCTAGTAAATGATCCCGATAACCACAGGCCAATAAGATTTCTAACCTTGTATTTTTAAATTTGTTTTCACAATACAAAATAGCTTCTTGTTAGGTTGCTTTGAAAAAGGGGACCCATCTTGGTGCTTTCATCAATAGGTAGTGTATCCCAAGCACCACTCTAGTATTGTGATTTTCTCCTCTTACCCATAAGCCACAATTTTCCATATTGTGCTCTAGGGGCTGCTATGTAGCCTTCCATTCCAGTTAATGGTGCATAAAGGATATAAATGCTCTTAATTGAGTGTCTCCCAACAATGGATTTAGATTCCATCTTCTATCATGAAATAATAAAATTTCATGTTGATATAACTCACATAATATTTTTTTTGTCGTTAGAGCTACTAGCAGCAAATGATTCCAAAAAGAAAATAGATTTTTAAAAATATCTAAGTTTTCCTTCAACTAATGATTTCGACTGAAACATCAAATATATTTCCTATAGATACACTAAATCAATTAGATAAGGGCCTCTACAACTCAACACTGCTTGAACTAGATTTATCAGTTGTTTTTTCTCTTTGTTGAGTTTTTGTTACTTCAACTTCTAATTCAAGAAGTCTTTCATGATATTCCTTCCAGTGATCCCGTTTGATTCTATCAATAACATAAAACTCAACCCATCTCTCCCTCAGAGTTTTGATGGTATGCATGTATTCCTCTAATGGGACTAATCCTTGTTTAATAGATTTTGTTGTTACTTGCCATTTAGCGACCTATGTTATCAACCTTATAACTTCAAGAAAGTTAACATTCTCTGCCTCTTCAGTCTGTATCGCAATTGACTTAAAATAGGAACAAGTTTTGGTGGTTTGGGGACTCTAGATATATTTAAAAAATATATATTGATTAGCCTCATGTGTAACAATTGATTTTTTAGTCATCTACACAATTAAGGCTTCTTCTAAAGACATGAGTGAGTCAACCTCCATTCGATCTACAAGATTACTAGTAGAATGAATAAATCCATCCAAGACCTTCACGAAGATTTGAGTAATCTTTTTATCATATGGGTTCATGACAATTCCCATAATCTCATTAAAAAAAATTGTGGGAATTTCAATGTCAGTTTTAACAACTGCTTCAGTAGCAATTTTAACAATTCCCATGATAGGATTAGACATAACATCATCACTTCTGTTAACATGATATGTAGCAACAACAACATTTTCTTCTATATTTTGTGTGGGATTAGTAGCAACATTTTCTTCAATATTTTGTGTGGGATTAATAACAACATTTTCTTCAATACCAACGACAATATGTTCAAGACTGGACTCAGAAACATGAACAATAGCCTCAGAAATTGCTTCTAGAACAATTTCATCAATGGACCCAATATTAGCAATATGTTGGGCATCAATAACACTTTCAGTAGCATCAACAAACTCTTTAATTGATTTTGTAGCACTAGATGCATGCAAAGCATCAATAACAATATTAAGAATAATAGGAGTAGGATGCAAAGGATCAGTAACAATCATTTCCTTTGTTACTTGGTCACCTTCATGCAAAGCAAAAGGTGACCAAGCATATTCTTTCAAGTACTAGACTAATGCGTCCAACCTAGCCTTGGAATTACATATCTTTAACTTTTGTCGGGCAACATGTATCTTATAATGCAAAACCCTAGTTTCCCTTTTGAACTTTGATTAAGATTGAGAATTGTGTTATAGGAAATTTTTGAATGATGCTTACCTAATACTATACTAATTCTTCTCTTAGTTGATTAGCTGACTACATGAGTTGGTGCAACTTCCCATGGGATATTATATTCTGGAACCTCTAGCAAATCTTCCTCATGTGCAACATTTTCTTTAGAAGACATAACTAGTTCTTCGGTAGGTGGTTCTGCATCCCATTGATTGGTTACTGGTTTGTGTGTATCAGTGGTCATATTTCTAACAGTCGACCTTGTCCGTTTTCTCTAGGAGTGATATGGAGGAATTACTCCATTAATTTTCCTTTTCCTTCTTGTAGATGGTTGACCTCCACTCTAAGGGTTTTAGAGAGGGGTTTCCTCCACAATTGGACACCTTGCAACCTCAACTTCCACATGTGTCTCCCCTATTATTTGAATCTCATCATCCTCTTCCTCTTCATGGAGTCTTTATTGAACTTATGTTGTCTATTCGGTTTATTGAACTTATGGAGCACTAACCCCACTTTTGTAAATTCTAACCTTGTACAATATCTACTGCAAACTGATATT
>CBVK0101167775.1:0-13384 GCA_900067695.1 Picea abies
AAAAGACCATAATGATAATAGTGGATTCTATTCAATGTAAGGTAGACTATGTAATATACCCCAAAATGTACATAAAAAAAATAAATTTAATTAGAATACTTTGAGTTGACCTTTTGTCTTCAAAACTTTCAAACATTCATTAACTATATTATAGGGCAGTCCTATTTCCCTTTTCACTCTTCATTACATATTTTCTTTAACTTGTGCTCACCTCTTCTCGTCGCAGATTGAGCTATATATATGAGCATACGTATATAACTAATTTAGTATGATCTCATCAAAAGCTTAAGTCTAGCCATCATTTTCATTTTAAGGCTTACATCCCACTCATATAATATAGATATGTAGCCACCTATAACTACTATCATATTCATATAATATTCATATATTAAAAATCCTTACGACTTCCATTCCTATTTGTACAACCATAGGGTCTACTAGGGAAAAGTTAGACATAAATTAAATACCCTTAAAACAAGGTATCATTCTAGGCATGCATCAGTCACTATTTCACATAGTTTAATTTAGTAATGACGCCAATATGCGTAGAGGCTACAACTCAGAGTGGCTATGGTTAACGTTTGGCACCACTAAACATTCCTCGTTGATTAAAAAAATTCATGCTAACTAATTCGGCAAGGGTTAGTGCATCGATAGTTAAGTTCAACATATGACCAGAAATAGGAGGGGCAAAGCTGTAACCCTAATTAGACTGCCAATGTACTTCACCATTAATATGCTAGGAAAACTGTAGAGATCAATGTTATCTCGACTTAAATAGCTTACCTGCAACATTTAAGATGTCCTAGGGAAATTTCATTCAGTTTAGTAATCAGCTTATGTGCCCATTGTATTTTTGATAGCTTACCATATTCACATGGTTTAGGTACAGTTACCAACCATTTCCATTACTCCATTCGAAGGGGGTTCCCAGTGTTATCATTTTCATTTCCCTCCTTGGCTCTGCGGAGAAAAAAAAAGGGACGAGACATTACAGACGATCCCCGTTTGGTATTCATTTCGATATCGTGGTCATGAATTTGTGTCTTAGACTTTGTTCTAGGTGGAAGAGTATTTGGAAGGAAATTCCAGATGGACAGCCTTATGCAAGGTAAGTTGACCTTTGTCTATTCTTCTCATGTGTATCTAAATTTTTTGTATCGTTAAGACGGGTCCTATGTACTCCAGTCTCTTCGGCCAATTTCTTGGTAGCATTCTTGGTTTTGTTTCATGGTTCACTATAGTAAAATGGTGTCGACGTTACCCTAGCAAAGCTTAGGGTTTTCGAAGTTTCCTTTTTCTCTGTACTAGTTTTTCTAAACCAATCCATTACATCCTGTGGAAAGAACTTGTTACTGTATCTTTAATAATTATGTCTCCGGAACATATGTTATTTTTAATTGAACTCTCAGAGACCTTGTTACTTGACCTAGCCTCATTCCTCGTCTAGTTTCCTAGTTAACTGTGTGTAATAGATTTTTATATCCAGTCTTTTCTATCTTAAGTGAAAATCGGGCCTTTTAGTCGTATAGAGGGTTGTTATCTCATGTTATTCTTCCAACTTCGAGTTTCCTCCCTTGACTGTAACCAAGTTTTCCTTAACTCTGAAATGATTAAAGGGGGTCTTCGAGCTAATGAAATAAACAGTCGGCTTAACCCTAAATTAAAATCTTTGTACCCTATGTTGTATACTACGAACAATCAGGTTTATCCTTTTCATATCCATTTACTTATATTCTGAGCATATTACAAAGTTCATATGAGTCTGTTGTTTTCGACAGAGAGTTGACCATGTAATTTATTTTCCTTAACTAAACCAATTCAAAGATAGTATTAGATAGATTTTAGTGGTGTTATTGATCTATGGCTCCCAATTTCAAAAATTGTAATTTATAATAAATCTTTGGCCCATTCTCGTTATGCGACTCACATTCTTCATTGTACTCGTAATTTGTATATTATGTTCCTGCAATGTTTTCGATATATCGCTTCGGTTCTTATCGCTAATGGTGGGACCCTATGCTTGCAAGGGTACCCATCAGAGAGACTTGGGCTCCTCCTCCCCTTTTGGTCTGAAAAGTTACTCAACTTGGTGTAACAGAGGAAGCTATCATATCCCTCCAATTAAAGTTAAGTATGACTCTATAATTCCTTTCAGATTATTACTCCTTTTATTTTATTTATCTTACCTCTGTTGAATGATTACTGATGGTATTTATTACAACTTGGTGTATAGGTTTCGGCCACACAAAAATCATGGACATCGACCTCTACTATCTACTTAAGATGTATTTGGGTTCCACCCTACCTATTTCAAGAAGGGCCTCGACAACTAATTCTAGAAGGATTCGATAAAGGAGTTATCTCTGTGTTAGATATTTATTTGTTTTAATGCTAGGTTTTACTTCTGTTACTTTCCTTCACGGTCAAGTAAGAGAGTCGACCTTAGACCGAATGATTATGTCGAACTATAGTATGAGGTTCTTCAAAACATTAATGGAATAGAAACTTTGAATAGATTTCTTGGTGTAATTGATATTATGAATAATACCAGTTGATCTTTATTCCTATGGCATAAAGGGAAGGAAAATAAAAGGGAAGGAAGTATTAATTCTTGTGTTTACTGCTGTAACATTTTATCCTGGACTTGTATTAGTTAGACTGGCCGATTGGTTTCATTCCGAACTATACTCAAAGTTTTTATTTCTGGAACTAATTTCCTTGCTCTGGAGCATGTGATATATATATATATATATATATATATATATATATATAGCCATTATTTCGATACTCTGATTGTACAGTGGGTTCTATATAACTATTAGAAAGTTTTCATATTAATTACTTAATATATACGTGTGCAGAACTTTATAACTATACAACGTATTTTCTATGCCATTTACTGTATCGATTGTTGAATGAAAAATGCATATATATTATTCATTATTGTATGCATATAGTTACATAAATATTTCATGAATTCCTATCATGGTAAAGTTTCGTCTCGATTTGGGGTTTTTAGTCTGCATAGGTTGAAACAAAACTTGAATACATTATCATCATATGATCTTACGATGGGTAGAAACTTCCAGAATTTGTAGTTGTATATACATGGTTAATTTATTACTTTATACGGGATAACTCTGTCCTTGCCATGACTAATACACAGTGGTTTTACAATGCTATTCACTAGTTACAACCTATTCTTACCACAGCAAAAAAAATACTCAATCGATTTATTAGTTCACTCATTATCATAACAGTTATGTTCCTATAATGGATAACATGCTATAATCCTGTAGATACAGTCTTTAGTCAAACAAAATTATTTCTACAACAAGTACCCTACAATAACTCTGTAATTCCATCTATTCACACATGAACAATAGGGTGTGCATTTAGAAATAGAGGCATGTAGAATCATTTCAACAATTCAAATATAAGAATAAGAAAAGTAGAGGAACATATCTGAATAAATACTGGAAAAACAAATGGAACAACCACTTTCCTCCCAACCTTAGCACAAGGAATCCAAATCACTTGTCTTGTTCACCTCCTAGCCTGACTATGAATCCATGAGGGCTAACTCAGAACTCCTCCTCAACAAATGCCTTTCCACTTCAACAATCTTATCCTTGCCTCACACTTAGCAAGTAGTGCTCATAACAACAAGAAATCAATATAATATTTTCCCCAGCATACTAGGTAGTGTCCTACGTCCTGACATATTCCATATATCACAAAACCAAAAATCCCTAGGTCTTTTTCCCCTTGGGAATTTTCATAGCTTTCCAAATGCTTTATTTTCAAGGGCTACCAATGGCCAAATTCTTGATTTTTGACTTCTAACAATCATCCCTAGGTAGTTCCAACATGTTCCCCACTCATGGAGTCATGGTTAGTTGATTTCAACATGGTTGTTCCATTTTTCCTCTTGTAATAATTATAAAATATTTTGTTTCATACAAGTGTAATAGTCAAGTAGTTAGTTGGGTCAAATTAGATATCTTCCCAATAATCATAATCATTAATTACAATTAACCAAATTCAAAATTTAGAATTTTCATAAATGGAAAAAAAATTCCAAATTTCGAATTTACCAAAAACGGAATAAATTTCCTAAGAAATTTCAAATTCAAAAATAATTTATTTTGGGGGATGTTACATCCTTTCCCCCTTCAATAAAACATTGTCCTCAGTGTTTGTTCCTTCCTTGGAACAAGATTGGATGAGATTTATGCAAATCTCTCTCCAACTCCCAAGTGGCCTCCTCCGGGCTAAAGTGCTTCCATTGCACCTTTAGCTAAGCAACGACTCTGTTCTGAAGTGTTATTTCTCTCCAGTCTAGAATATGTAGGGGTTCCGACTGAAACTCTCCTTTTGGTTCCACCTTCACAAAGTTCCAATCGATCATATGAGTAGGGTCATGGACATAATTCTTTAACAAAGAAACATGAAATACATTATGATTTTTTAGATTGGGTGGAAGTGCAAGTTGGTATGCTATGGGTCTAATTCGAGCTAGTATCTCGAAGGACCCACAAAACCTAGTTTCCAACTTGGCACAATTTCCTAACTTCAGTGAACTCTTTCGGGCTTTCAATTTCAAGTAAACATGGTTTCCCACTTGAAATTCCAAGTGTCTTCTTTTCTGGTTTGCATAACTCTTATGTTTGTCATGTGCCTCTTTTAAGTTCTATTATACCTTTCTTACCATATTATCCATTTCTTGGAGCATATATGGTCCAACCATGAGCCTGTCAGCTGGGTTATCCTAGATAATTGGAGTCGTACACTTTCTGTCATACAGTACCTCGAAGGGGTTCAATTTAGCCAAAGTTTGGTACCCATTGTTATATGCAAATTCCACCAAGTGCAGGTAGTCTTCCCACTTGCTTGGTTTTGTTCTTACGTACATGCAGAGCATATCTTCTATGATTTGGTTTGTTGATTCAGTCTGTCCATCCATTTGTGGATGATAACCCATGCTGAAATTCAAATTAGTATTTAGCTCTGCAAACAATTCTTTCCAAAAATAAGATGTTAATTTTATGTCTCTATCCGAAATCACCATTTTAGGAATACCATGCAGTCTAAAAATTTCTTTCATGAATATTTCAGCGATGTTAATATCTTTAAAAGTAGACTTTACAGGAATAAAGTGTGTAGACTTACTATGTTTATCGATTACCACCATAATAGAATCATTATGTTTCTTAGTTTTAGGAAAACCTGTAATAAAGACCAGTGATATAGTCTCCAATTTCCATACCGGCATCGATAAGGGCTGTAATAGGTCGGTTGGATGTTGGTGTTCGACTTTTACCTGCTGACAATCTTGACACTTAGCTAAGTATTATGTTGTTTCTCCCTTCATATTAGGCCAATAAAATATTTTTCTAAGTGTTGTTATCATTTTCTAATATCTTGGATGACCAGAATATGGTTTCTTATGTACTTCATCTAGAATTGTTAACTTTAATTCTACCGAATCTGGTATGTATATTCTGTTTTTAAATCATAGTAGACCATTTTTATCAATACTCAACTCTGATTTGTTTGAATTCCCTGTAATGTTCTGTAATTCTTCCACTGTTTGAGTGTACTTCTTGTCGTTATTACCTACAGTATTTATCCTCTGTTCAAGGCTGCTTTCTGCATTACTAACATTTATTTCAAATAACCCATGAACTCTTATGCTTAAAGCATGAACTACTTAATTTTATTTACCCTCGATATGTCTTACTTCAAATTCGAATTCGCTCAAGAAGGCTAGCCACCTTGCCTACCTTGCATTAAGGTCTAGCTGACTAAACCAAAATTTTGCACCACTGTTGTCAGTCATTAACAAAAAAAAAATTCTCATTATTTAGTGTCTCCACATTTTTTAGGCGTGTATTACAATTGCCAATTTTAAGTCATGAGTGACATAATTTTTCTCGTGTTCCTTTAGTTTTCGGGACTCATAGAAAATAACATGCCCTTCTTGGGTTAGGATGCCACCTAGTCCTTCTTTACTCGCATCTACACAGATGGTGATATCTTTATCTGGATTTGTTACCTTTAAAATGGGTGTGGTTGTTAACAATTCCTTTAACTTATTAAAATTGTCTTGACATTTCTGTGACTAGTTAAATTGGTCCCTTTCTTTTGCAACGATGTCATAGGGTAAGTGTAATGTACCTCAAAAAAATCATAAAAAAAAAAAAAAATCTACGAGAAATTAAATCTCCATTCTTGTTATGATTTTCTGTGACGTAATATAAATTTGTCCTACCACATGATGCCATTCTACATACCTGTCTATCTTACTTGATAAGGAACTCAATGGTTAAATCTCCAATGGTATTAGTAAATCCCCCTTTAGTATTCAATCTTACTTATCTAAACACATGAGCATCTATACCATAGGTTAAACTTAGGAGTTGTAGTCCTAGAATCTCTTTTCAAGAGATTCCCAAGGGTTGCGCGCAATACTATTGAATCTGTCCATTCAAAAAGTGAACATTTTCTTACCATATATACATATATATATGGCCACAGTTAAGGTCCTATAACCACAGTTGAAAGGAAGTGGCTTAGCAGTAATGCATTTAGCCTTCATAATCATGGTTTCTATTATTGATGGGTTCCCTTTACGAATTATCTAAAGTTAGTAATATTCCCATTCCCTTTCCCAACAGAGTTTGAGTAATGATAACTTTTGTTGTTTCAGCTTAACACAACAAAGTTCCAAAGAGCCTTCTCTCGAACTATAAGTTAGATATCAGAAAATAGTTGTCATGTATGTGTGATAACTTGTTGAGTCTCGGAACCATTCATTTACTTCACGAATTAATTTGACGTGAGAGGGTGGAATTACTGGAAGTAGAGAGTTAAGGCTTTGCATCTATTGTTTTAATGGCAACCATGAGTGTACGAGTTATGATGCTCTTACCCGGCCTTTCATCTATTCTAGTCACACCAACTCTTCCTTTTCACATGGTTAGACTGTCCTTCGTACCTTCAACATTTAACTGAGTAAGTAAGGTTCCTATTAGGGTTTTAAGTGTTTACGATTGTCATTGTGGAATTGTACGAATGACTCTATGTATTATTTATTTAGCATGGGGGATATTTAACTGATGAATAGGCAACGTGGCTCTACTCCCTCTGGTAAGTCTTTAACATATTACTCTGGTCAAATAATAAGGTGTCTCTTCGGGAAACCATTTTTTTTCTGCAACTTCTATTATACGTTTTTTCTTTACACTCAAACTTCCCTTATTTCTACTTCTCTGTAAATATTTTTGGTTGTCTCTGTGCCCGTAGAAGGGGTATTGTTTGGTCATTTCTTCCTCGACCCTTATAAGATAACAACATTCCTCCCCTTGTTTAGAGAGAATGCATCTGTATCGCTTGTCTGTATTGTAAATCCTAGGGTTTTGTAACCTCTTGCTATAATTCTTCTTACAGTCCGTAAGTCGAGGCCTGATGTTAAACTTCATTAGTCTGTGTGAGAATTCTCTTTCAAAACGACAAGGTCCCACTACGTAATATTGTATTTTTCTTTCCTTCCTACTTCTATAGTTTACCAAATTTTAGCTGGTTCTTTCTTATGTGTTGTTTTATTTATGTCTAAGGTATTTATGATTGGTGTCAAATAAAATATGACCTCTGTGATTTTTGAACAGTCCAATAATGATATACTACGACATATCAAATACTTTTATTATAACAATTACTATCTTTATTGCGATCTATCTATTTAGATTCAATAGAAGGGATATATCTATATTACTCTATGCAGTTTGGTTCTTGAAGGATTAGACTCAACCAATTAGGTATAGTTTTTATTCTATATCAAATCTTATAGTATGTTCCGCACAACATGACTTATACCATTTATGTATTAAAAGAAAACCTAATACTGTCGATTATTGCATTTGATTAAGACCGTTGGCTACTATGTAGAGATTTCCTTCTTATTCATTTTATTCATTTCAATAATTGGTATGTATCACTAATGATGGGCCATGTTGATGTGAGGGTACCCATCAGGGAGTTATTGCACCATTTTCCCTTGGCCTGCACGTCTGTTCCAGTCAGAGAGAGACAAGAGGAAAGAAAAGGGTGAACATGTGTGTCAAAACTTGAGTGTTGTTCTGGAATTTTCTGTTATTAACAACTATCATTCTATTGGTGTTCCCTTTACCTTTATTTCATATAATTACTAATATTTTAAGTGATAAATATTTCTAGGGTTTTGGTCTATGCAAAGACTTCGGATGTTTCGTTCTCGTCTTTGGCACAAAAGGTATTCGAGTTCCCTTTGTAAATCCTTCACGAGTCCACGAAGTGAAGGACATGGTTTCAATTTAGATTTATAGATGTTCGCTATAGTTTTGCTCAATTTCCTATAGTGGTTGGAAAGAGGGAATTACCAATTGTACTCTTAATTTTCTGGTCTACTGCTATATGTAATGACTCCTTCGAAGATTAATCTACAGGATTTTCCCCTGTCTATTTAAAATAATGTAATCATTGTTGGATTATTCAAATCTTCTTACCATTCTGGTTTCATCCTAAAATTGCAATTTATTTACCATGGTTGTCATTTTAAATTGTAGATTCAGTTTCAAATATCTACAAAATTCAAACTTGCAGTTATGCATTGTATGGAAAGGAACTTATATAATTCTGAAGGTCTACACTTTTAAAAACAATTCGAACCTATTGTACATGCATTTTCGTATTATATCTATAACGCTATAAGAATGTTACATATCGTTTTTCTTTACTTCGATATTTCTCGTGAATACTATGATTCTGTAGCTTCCTCATTGTAAGATTCGAGAGTGTATTTTCTTTCTTATTCCATACATACATATAATTCCTCTTTGTTTCCGATTTTGATTTAGCATGGATGTGATTTACAATTCAATTAACTTAGTATGTTTCTTGTAAAATCCTTCACCTACAAGAGTGTAAGCATAAGACTGTATGTACATGGCTACGTTATTCAATTTCATATATGCTATAAAGATAGATAAATCTTGAGCTGTAAATAAATTATTGAGAGGTTTCAGATTCTCTATTCAATATTTCATTTATACAATTGTAGTTACATGCCTGTTGGAGCAATTTATTTACTGATATAGTATAGGAACAAATCTTTGTATATATGGGTTTTTTGTTGCAGACATCCAATTTTAGTTCCATCTATAACGTCTGCGCAGATTGCCACTGTAAAATATACCTATATATATATATATATATATATATCATGGAAGCAATATTATTTTATATTAGTTCTTATTCAATTCTATACGAGAATGAAAGTCTCAACTAAGTAACACAATTATTAATTTTAACTATAGGAATGTACATACGCATGTATATAGACATGATTACAGTCCCATTTATACACAAACAATTCTACATAAGGATTTTTCATTACACTAGGAAGGTACCCTACAATTTTTATCACTGTGTAATGAATAAATTTAGCCTACAGAAGGAAAATTTCCAGAATTTAGTCATTCATACTCTTTCAGTGAATAAAAGGAATTATAACATTCGTTTAGTATTAAAATCAACGAAAAAGATTCACTCAACTGAATCCTCTTGAGGTGTTCGGTCATTTATTTTAAGCTTCACATAATCGAATAGATTTCATCCATGGAAATATTTCAATTCACAATTAAAGGAGGCATTACATCAGTTATATAATCATACAATTAGAGAAGGAATAGGTTAACATATATGAATTAGTTCCCAGGAAGAAAAACGGAACAACCACGTTCCTCCCAACCGTAGAACAGGGAAACCAAATCACTTGTTCTGTTCACCCCCTAGCTTGACCATGAATCCATGAAGGTTAACTCAGAGCTCCTCCTCAACAAATGTCATTCACTTCAACAATATTCTCCTTGCCTCACACTTAGCAGGTAGTGCTCATAACAACAAGCAATGAATAATCATTTTCCCCAGCATACTAGGCAGCGTCTTGCCTCCTCACATATGCTATATATCCAAGAACCAAAAATGCCTAGATCTATTTCCCCTTGGGAATTTTCGCAGCTTTCCAAATCCATGATTTTTCAGGGGATGCAAATGGCCAAATTCATGATTTTCCACTTGTAACAATCATCCCTAAGGTAGTTCCAACATGTTCCCCACTCATGGAGTCATGGTCAACTGATTTCAACATGATTGTTCCAATTGTCCTCCTGCAATAATTATAAAATATTTTGTTTCATATAAGTGTCATAGTCAAGAAGTTAGTTGGGTCAAATTAGATCTCTGCCCAGTAATCATACCCAATAATTACAATTAACCAAATTCGAAATTTGGAATTTTCATAAGTGGAAAACATTTTCCCATTTCGAATTTACCAAAAACAGAATGACTTTCCTAAGACATTTCAAATTCAAAAATAATTTATTTTTGGGGATCTTAGATCCATTTCCCCTTCAATAAAACATTCTCCTCAGTGTTTGTTCCTTCCTTGGAAGAAGGTTGGATGATATTTCAACAAATCTCTCTCCAACTCGCAACTGGCATCCTCTAGGCTAAAGTGATTCCATTGAACCTTTACCTGAGCGACTACTTTGTTCCGAAGTGCTATTTCTCTCCAGTCTAGAATGCATAGAGGTTTCGCCTGGAACTAGCCTTCTGGTTGCACCTGCACCAAGTTCCAATCGATCATATCGGTAGGGTCATGAACATAATTCTTTAACAAAGAAACATGAAATACATTATGAATATTTAAATTGGTTAGAAGTGCAGGTTGGTATGCTACATGTCCAATTCGAGCTAGTATCTCAAAGGGCCCACAAAAATTGGGTGCCAACTTGGCACAATTCCCTAGCTTTAGGGAACTCTTCCCTGCTTTGAATTTTAAGTAGACATGGTCTCCCTCTTGGAACTCCAAGTGTCTTATTTTCTAGTCTGCATAACTTTTGTTTGTCCTATGCCTCTTTTAAGTTCTGTTGTACCTTTCTTACCATACTCTCCATTTCTTGAAGCATCTCTAGTCCATCCATGAGTCTTTCAACTGGTTTATCCCATCTAATTGGAGTCGTACACTTTTTGTCATACAGTACCTTGAAGGGTATCAATTTAGCAGAAGTTTGGTACCCATTGTTATATGCAAATTCTACCAAGTGCATGTAGTCTTCCCACTTGCTTGGTTTTTTTCTTACGTACATGCGGAACATATCTTCTATGATTTGGTTCATTCTTTTAGTCTATCCATCTGTTTGTGGATGATAAATCGTACTGAAATTCAAATTAGTATTTATCCTTGCAAACAATTCTTTCCAAAAAGAAGATGTGAATTTTATGTCTCTATCTGAAATCACCATTTTAGGAATACCATGCAGTCTAAAAATTTATTTCATAAATATTTCAGTGATGTTTATAGCTTTAAAAGTAGAATTTACAGGAATAAAGTGTGTAGACTTACTAATTTTATCAATTACCACCATAATAGAATCTTTTTGTTTCTGAGTTTTAGGCAAACCTGTAATAAAGTCTAGCGATATAGTCTCCCATTTCCATTCTGGTACCGGTAAGGGTTGTAATAGGCCGGCTGGATGCTGGTGTTTGGATTTTACTTGTTGACAATATTGACACTTAGCTAAATATTATGTTCTTTCGCCTTTCATATTAGGCCAGTAAAATAATTTTCTAAGTGTTGTTATCATTTTCTGGTATCTTGTTAGGATATTTAGACACTTAGGAGTTAGTTAAGATCTACTTGGTATAATATGTCATTAGCTAAAAGTGTGTTTCTTTAGTATGCATTAGTATGCATTTCTAGTTAGGAAATCCAACGGTCACGATATGTTCCCGACATAGAGTGATCTGATGGTTCATACTCTCCTTGATCTTAACGGCCATTGATATGTGGCTTAACACCCGATTGGTCCATGATATCTATTTAAAGAGCATGGAGGTTCATTTTCTTATGATCGATTGTGAAAAAATCTCTTGTAAAATCTCTCTGTAATCTTTTTCTTTGCATTAATAAACTGCTCCACGTGGCCGTGTTGGCTGGGGCCGTGGATGTTTCTCCGTAGGGGTTTTACCACGTGAAAACATCGGTGTGTTGATCTTTGATCTGGTTATGTGAGTTATTATTGAAGGTTTTCTTCCTCTGTTGGAATACCTGTGTTTTCGAACATGGTATCAGAGCCTGTTTGAAGACCCGCTCCTGTTGTAGATCGAGATCGTGAAGCCGAGTTGCCTCATCTCCATTTTTAGGAATTTTTGTACATTTTTAAGCTGAGAAGACTGTTCCATTGCATCCAGAGCACTCTTTTCATTCAGGAACACTTTTCGTTTCACTCAAAAAGGTTTCCGTTTGCCCAAGATACGACCATTACAGTCAGATCCAGAGGTATAAAGTTTGAATACGCATTTTTTTTTAAATTTTTGCAAAGTTTTGATTTTATTTCGGTTTGTATTTTTTATTTTCCGGGCTGCTACTCTTTTAGATCTGCGTATGCTCTTTGCCCCGCACCTTGTGCGATCTCAGAAAATCAGAAACAGATAGGAAAAGGTGCATCTTCCGGGTAAGCTAACCAAGATCTAACCCTTGTTGTCATCGAGAAGCGAAGTTTTTTTCTTGTGTGAAAAGATTTTTTTGGGAGCATGCTCTCCAAGGCCGTCTTCCACAACAACAACAAAAACACCCTCAATCCTCCTTCTGAACATTACAATATGTTTTTCTAGACTATTTGGTTAAAACTTGCCTTATTAAGCAAGAGGTCTTGAGTTCAAGTCTCTCTTTTGTTACTTTTTTTGAAAAAAAAGTTCATGCTAAAAATTGTAAAGTGCATTTCACTTCAAGTATAAAAATGAATCACTATAAGTAGCTTTATATTTTATTTTAGAGTTATTTTGCATGCAACTTTTCTTTTATAAGGTAACCTCATTGTAAAAGTGATCTCCACTTCTCTTTATAAAAGTGGGTCACTTCATAAAATAGCTTACACTATCACATGGTTATTTGGTTACCGTTTATGCCTTTTTTAAAAGGGGCATAACTCTCACATCAGAAGTCCATTTTCAGTGCCGTTTTTTTTAAAACCACACAACTTTTCAAGATCTTTCCATCCAGATCATTAGTTTTAGTTTTTAAATCTGCATTATCTACATATTTAATATGGATTCTACAAGTACTGTCATGCTTACCAGTGACAACTACTTCCAATGGAGATCCCATATGGAAGATTTATTAAGAAGTAAAGGCCTGTATCGGATTACCATGGGAAAGGAAACGACCCCCACTAATGATGATAAGAAAGCCAAATGGGATAATAGGAATGACAAAGCATGTGGACTAATTGGAATGTCCATCTCTCCTGATCTAAGGTACCACCTTCAAGGAATTGAT
>CBVK0101167777.1:2153-14801 GCA_900067695.1 Picea abies
GATATTTAGACACTTAGGAGTTAGTTAAGATCTACTTGGTCTAATATGTCATTAGGTAAAGGTGTGTTTCTTTAGTATGCATTAGTATGCATTTGTAGTTAGGAAATCCGACGGTCACGACGTGATCCGACGGTTCATACTCTCCTCGATCTTAATGACCATTGATCCATGTATTAACACCCGATTAGTTCATGATCTCTATTTAAAGAGCATGGAGGGTCATTTTCCAATGATCGATTGTGAGAAACTCTCTTGTAAAATCTCTCTGCAATCTTTTTCTTTGCATTAATAAACTGATCCAAGTGGCTGCGTTGGTTGGGGCCGTGGATGTTTCCCCGTAGGGGTTTTACCACATGAAAACATTGGTGTGTTGATCTTTGATCTGGTTATGTGAGTGGTTACTGAAGGTTTTCATCCTCTGTTAGAATGCCTGTGTTGTCAAGCAAATTCCTACATCGAGCCCATACACCCAAGGATTTGTCCTTGTTCCAAAAATCATGCTCATGGGGTCAACTCCAAATCCCTTAACTCTTCTTTAAAATGGGCTAAAAATCATTTGTAACCGGCCCCAATTTCCTCTTGTTTTTCACATGATTTGTTTACTGGACATCAGATTAACTGGGCCATCATGCCATTGATTTCTTGAAACATACACACACAACACAAACCTTAAATCTCAACAACCATCGAATGAGTCTTGGATTAAATATCAATTGTCAATGTGCAAGATCGATTGGTCCAAATCACAGATATCAAGACCATCAGAGTATCATATGTTGGACGCACCAGAGAACTAGGTATCAAATCCACCGGATTACCAAGAAATTGGGCCACCAATCCATTTTAATGTTGCACGTTTAAACTATTACTCGAATCCAGTATACCGAGCCATTAGGCACCAAGATCACTTGGACATCGACCCATCGGGCCCTTGAAACTTTAACACTATGCTAACAATGACTTTAGTCCGGTTACACTACCCACCAAGGCACCAGGACCACCAATCCCTCAAGACTTTATCCACCGATATCACTTGGACATCGGCCCACCGAGCCCCCAAAACATTAACACTATGCTAACAATGACTTTGGTCTAGTTACACTGCCCACCAAGGCACCAGGACCACCAAGCTTTATCCACCGTGATTTCAAGCATTCACTCCGATCCAATATACTCGATATAATTTAATTTCCTGTCCTTCACTCTTAGTTGTTGATATCCAATGATTAACGATCAAGATTTAACTCGCTCTGGGCCCACGGTTCCACTGCATGGCTCGATTATCACCATCGATCTTCTTCTTGATCAATGCATACGATTTCATCTTACAATAGGTGGATTTTCTTTTCCCTTTCAAATTTCACAGGAACTTCATTTATGGATCTCGTTTCGCTTTCAATCACACAAGCTCATCCTCATCCAAATGTGGCCTGAATTCATTGGCTGTCTCCCACAGTCACCACGATTCCTTCATTAAACCATGTTGTAGCATAATAACATATTTTAACTATTAACAACAAGAGTAAACATTTCCAATACATAAGACCATGTTCCAAAGATAGGCACTAAACCATATCGGAGTATTGATTATCGACCAAATGCTAGGGCTTTCCTCCAAACAAGGATGCCAATATGGAAACTTGTCTTTGTAAAACATGATCTCAGAATTGATATCCACCATTGGTCTTGAAGATCTGCAAATCTTTATCTTGAACATTTGTAGTCTCCTCTTGTCTTTGACATCAATGAAAACAATATTTCCAACAATCTTCCCTTTTCTCATTGATGGCTACCCTTAGTCAATTATGATACTCCCCATATCTACTGCAACTATAGATATCACAAGTTTCTCTCCTAAACTTGAAGGATTTCACATTTTTTTCTCTCATCTAAGTTAACTGCTTCCATATCTACAACCAATAATTTTCTTTCTTTCTGCAAGTTTCCCCCTTACTCTTTACTCCCCCCTTTGACATCAATGGAAAAGGGAATTTCTCCCCCTTACTCTTTACTCTCCATATGTGCAACCAACAACTTTATTTCTTTCTATAGCTCCCCCTGAGTTTATGCTTATCTTGAAGCGCTTTAGTGGTTGGATGACATAGGTACCACTCCCAATTTTATGTCTGAGATACTCAAATGTTTCTCTAGGAAGAGGTTTTGTAAAGATATCAACAATTTGTTCCTTTGTACCAATATATTCCAACTTGACATTTTGTTTCATGACTTTCTCTATTGAGAAATGGTATTTTATGGGTATGCGCTTTGTCTTCGAATGCATAACATGATTCTTTGAAATATTTATTACACTAGTTTTGTCACACAATATTGATATTGGTTGATTATAATCTACCTTAATGTCCTTCAATGTTTGTTTCATCCAGAGCACTTGTGTACAACATGTTGTTGTTGCAATGTATTATGATTCTGCTATGGATAGAGAAATTGATGATTGCTTCTTACTTAACCAAGATACTAGACTATTTCCTAGAAAGAATGCTCCACCATTGGTTCTCTTTCTATCATCCACACTACCTGCCAATCTGCATCTGTGTAGGTTGTCATAGTAAAGTTTTTACCTATGGGATACCATAAACCAAAATCTAACGTTCCTTTTAGATATCTAAAGATCCTTTTCATTTCCTGCACATGCGTTTCCTTTGGTGCAACTTGAAACTTTGCAACTAACCATACTGCATGCATAATATCTAGCCTTGAAGCTGTCACATATAGTAGGATGCCAATCATTGATCTGTACAGAGTTTGATTTGCTTCCTTTGATTCATCATCTTTGCTCAATTTACAACCAGTGATGATGGGTGTGCTAACAAGTTTACAATATTCCATTTCAAACTTCTTCAACATCTCCTTAATATACTTGGTTTGTGAAATAAATATCCCTTTACTGGATTGTGTAATCTGTAACCCAAGAAAAAATGATAGTTCACCAAGAAAGGACATTTCAAACTCTTTTTGCATTTCTTTGGAAAATTCTTTACACATATCATTTTTGCTACCACCAAATATGATATCATCCACATAGACTACAACAATTAATTGATCATCTCCTTCTGTTTTGATATAGAATTTTTTATCTGCAATTCCTCATTTAAAACCTTGTTGTTGCAAGTACTTGTCAAGTCTTGAATACCATGCTCTAGGAGCTTGCTTTAATCCATAAAGTGATTTCTTCAATCAACAAACATGATCTTTATTTTTTGATAATAAGAATCCTTCTGGTTGTTCAATTTACACTTCTTCCTCTAGATTTCCATTCAAAAATGTTGATTTGATATCTATCTAATACACTTTAAAATTCTTGAATCTTGCAAATGCCAAAAACATTATAATGGATTCTAATCTTGCAACATGAGCACAAATTTCTTCAAAGTTAGTACCTTCCACTTGAGCATATCCCTTAAAAACCAGTCTTTCCTTGTTTCTGAATATTTTTCCATCTTCATTTAACTTATTTATGAATACCCACTTTGTACCAATCACATTTTTGTCTTTATACCTTGGGACAATTTCCCATGTCTGATTTTTTTTAATCTGGTTCAACTCTTCCTCCATAGCATTAATCAAATGTTTATCAACACTATAATCTACAAAACATTCAGGCTCTATTTTGGACAACAAGGAAAGATTTACCTATTCATAAGTGCGTACCAATTTCTTCTAGTCCGTGTTTCGACATTTTTATCACTAAGAATTAAGTCTTCTGGATGGTTCTTCTACACAAACCTTGATGGGGCTTCTATATCTTGGTTTTATGTTTCCTCTTCCTCTTCTTCTTCTTCTTCTTCTTCTTCTTTATTGCACTCCATTTCTTTTATTTGCAGTTTGTTCTTGTGAGGTCTTGCTTCATCTATTCTGATATTTACACTTTCAACAATATTTTGTAGTCTTTTGTTATAACATCTACAGGCTTTGCTTCTCAATGAATAAACACAGAAAATTCCTTCATCTTCTCTTGAGTCAAACTTGCCTATATCCTCATCATCTCTTTTGATATTACACTTGCTTCCAAATATTCTGAAATGTTTGATTGATGTTGGTTTTCCTTTCCATAATTCATAGGGTGTCTTATCGTTGTTAGCCCTTATTTTCCCTCTATTTAGAATGTAAAATGTTTCTCTCCAAAACTATATGATAATCTTGCTTCATTCCACATTGTCCTATCAATCTCTTGTACATGTCTATTTTTCCTTTCAACCACTCCATTTTGTTGAGGAGTTATTGTAGCTGAATAATGTCTTTTTATTCCATGAGTTTCACAAAATTCTTCAAATTCATTGGATGTAAACTCATCTCCATTATTTGACCTTAAACACTTGATTTTCAGGTCAGTCAGATTTATTTATTTATGAGATATGCAACCCAAGTCATTCTTGTGTAATAATCAACAAGTAACATAAATTAATTTTCTCCTTGCAAACTTTCTATCCATGTTGGTCCACAGGGATCAATATGGACAAGTTCCAATGGCTTGGAGGTTGTATATTCCTTTTTATTGAAGCTCACCCTAGATTGTTTTCCATGTCGACATTGCTTACAAAGAATGTTTGATGGTTTTGTAATATTTGGCATATGGCTTACTACTTGTTTGGTGTTGATTTTTACCAAGTTGTCAAATTTCATATGGCCCATTCTTTTGTGCAACAACTAGCTTCCATTTATTTTCCCCATGAATCATTTTTCTCCACTAATCTCATCAAGAATATACACATTGTTTGGGTTTCTGATTGCTCTTCCAACTAGCTTTCTTGAATATTCCTTTCCGATCTTACATTCTTCGGAGTCAAAAGTGAGAGTGTGTCTTTGATCACATCTGGTTGACGCTGAGAAGATTGTGTCTCAAGTCTTCAACATACATAACATTTTCTACCTTAGCAATTACATTATCAAGACTAAAAGTGCCTTTTCCAACTATCTTTGAAGTGCCATTGTCCCCAAAGGTAACATTTCCTTCATTCTTCTTCAAGGTGACAAACTTTGTTTTATCTCATGTCATGTGACTTGAGCATCCATTGTCAATGTATCACTCATCCCTATTATTTTGTGCACGTAGTGCAACTTGCATGATTGAGGATTTTTCTTTCTTTTGTTCCCTTTGTTCCCGATTTATTTCCAGGACTATTGGGATTTCCTCTTTCTTATCTTTTATGAAAAAACTTCTACATAACTTTCTCTATGCCCATAATTGTTGTTGTTATAACATATAATGTTATAATTCAATAAAGGGGAAAATGAGTTGTAATTTCTCCTTGAGAATCTTGTTGACAAGGTCGAATGGCCCAACAACAGTAAGGGGTACTCCCTAATACACAATTCCAATTAGACCATGCACCTTTTGGTTTAGGGGACCCATCCGGATTGTGGCCCAACTACCATTACTGGTTATGAGGGTGAAGATGGATGGTTATGCAATGCAAAGATGTAGATGAAGACTATGTATGAAAAGAAATCTAATCTGCTTCTACTATATTCTATCCTATCTAGGAGTGAGCTATCATGACTGAATGAGATGCAATGAAACTAAACTCTGTTTAAGGCCTTCACTCAGATAGTTGTAATGAAGGTTTGAAGTTAGAAACACATGCATGGAAAATATAATCAAAAAATTCTAAACTATATTTTCCACATACATCACAACTCATATGCACAAGACATATAAAAGATAAAGATGAATAAAAAAAACTACAAAAGTGATATAAATTGTGTTAGATTAGTTTATAAGCAAACATATCCTTACAACCAATTTGAACAATATACATTCCTCCTGAAATAGTTCATAGAAAAACAACAACACAATCAAGTTCTTCTCTCTTTCATAAAACTGGCCCTCAGGGCTTCTCAATATTCATTAACCAAGTATTTTATCCAAAAATAGTTCTAGAGCGTATACAAAGCTTGAAGAACCCTTCAAAGTTGGCATCTTCCTATATTTATACATTTTTTTCTAACTCCTTTGTGACTTCTTGTATCCCCTAAAGAAACTATTACAAAACTGTTCATCTTACTTCTACTTGTTGACATGTGTACATAGTAAAGACAAAATTGAGAGTAGTTTAGGAAAGACAAAATAGAGTATAGGTAATAACAATTTCAAATTTGTTATTTTTTCTTATTCACAATCTTTTGTCCCAAAGGTATACTATACAAATTCCAGCTGATCATACAGAGATACAAGCCTACGGTATGCCAACTCTTCTAGGGCAGTTGTATGCATGGTAATGTTGTTGTCAAGGGTCTTCATATCCTTTGATAATGTAGCCACGAACACCTAAACCATAGTATGGACTTTGGTTGGTTGAATGAGGTGTTGCTCTATTAAGTTCAATGTTACTTTGGTGGCCAAATTAGTGACTTCTCGTCTATGACTTGTGTTTTCTTGTATCTTATCGACCAGTTCCTCCATTGTGAGGTTCCTTCCAAGCTCCTCTAATTGGGGAAGTCAACATATCTTGATCACTTCTTGCAATACCTTATGCAAGCACAAATAGATCACCATTGAGATAGTTGTTTCTCTGTCTACCCTTTGTCTGGCTTGCTGGAAACATTCCAATGAATTAAGATATGTCTTTCTTTCCTTGCCCAAGGGACAATAGAGCTCGACTGGCACATCCGGGTTTTCTGCAATCCATGTGTCAATATTGTTCATGCCTTCCTGGATAGTGTTGAATTGCGTGAGTTTAGTTTTCACTTTACTGTGATAATCTATGATGGTGGCAGCCATATCCTGGAACATGTGTAGGTGGGAATACATGTCGATTATAGCTTCCTATAGCTCCGTTCCGACCTTTTCTGTACTTGTCTTGAAGCTTTGAAGGCCGAATTCATCGATCTTTACCTGATGAAGGTTGTCCTCTAGCTGCCTAATCCTTGCTTCTTTCTCTAGATTTTGTTGGTGTAGTTTGCAGACATTATCTTATGTGGCATTCATGAAGGCAGAGCTAGCGAAAGCTATTTCAACTGGGTCTTTGCTACATTTCTTGTTATGGGGGTTTGCATGAGAACTGGGATTGGATTTCTCCTAGTTACTGATACGTTTTTCACTTGTTCTTGCATAATTCTTCCTGATACTTTGTTGTAGGTGAATTTCTCTAGGTTGGGTACCTCACTAGGTTTGAATGGAGTAAAAAGTCCCATACATCACTTGTTGAATGGTGTATGTCCGCTAGAACCCGCTGTTGATATATCTGGGATATTGGTGTCCATTGTTTGAGCATCGTCATTTCTTGTTTCAATGCCCTTTTTTTTCATTCTTCTTCAGCTTCTTTGTCGACTTCTTTTTTTGCTGCTTCCATTGTTGTTGTTGCTTTTTGTTTAGCTTCCTTCCATGTAGTTTCCTTTGCTTTTGCTTCTTCAATGACTGCTGCTGCATCATATTTGACTTTAGCTATAGCTTCCTCTACAAATTTTATCTTCTTTTCAGCTGCTTCATGATTTTTCTTATGTACCTTTCATTTTTTCCTCCTCTTTTTATCTTCTATGGTTTCTTCTTCCTCAGCAGATCCTGACTACATAGATGTGGTTCCAGCAGATCATTTTTCCACTGCCTCTTCTTCATCCTTCTTTCTAGACTCTTTTCTTGCTCTTTATTCATTTGCAATCCTCCCTATGGGATTGCCTCGTTTCTTGAATATGACTTCATCATAGTGTTGTAGGAAAATCTCCCTGCGGACAGGTAGATCACCTTTAAGGCTTGACCTTAACCCTAGACAGAAAAATGCTTAAAGTGGACACTGACTTCCTTTCAAATCTATGTAAACTAACACATGAGAAGGAAGAATAACAGAAGTACCTTTTAAACGACGTTTGTCCCTGCACGCTCCGAGTTGCGCTCCAATCCTCTGCTCCTCGCTGAGGTCTGCAGACAAACAAGATATGACCACTTCCTACTCTATTGATATTAGCTTGAAAATAGATCTATCAACAAATGATAAGTTCATGTAACATCAGGCACAAACTAGAAAGAAACAGGCCAAGCGTGTCATATTGATGAGAATAACGACAACAATACTTACAATCATAGATGCGAATGCGACGACTTCGTCAAGTCCTCTTCATCTAACCCTTACTCGAAAGATCCACAACCTGGTTAACAACAACTTCACTGATCACTTCTCCTTTGGCTGACTATGTGTTTCCTATGAGATCATAGATTTTATGCTAGCAATTCTTCCCCCTTTCCACCATCATAGAGCTTGCTTATATAGGTTGGGAGGACCTTAACCTCTTGAGTTATGTTTAGAACAAGTTGGGAACCTCCTCCTTAGATCAGGGATCTATTGATGGAACCAAGAATTCGAGTACAATTGCCTCCTAATCTCGAAAGATCTCTTCCTTATTCTCCTCACCGGGCTAACAACTGACCCAGATTAGGGAGCGCTCCTCCAAAAGGGGCATCAGAGCGCTAGAACGCTCCCAGAGAGGCTTAAGGGGAGCGCCAACGCTTCAAAAGTGGGCAGCGCTCCTGAAGAAGGGCGTAGGAGTGTTATAACGCTCCTTGAGGCCTTATAGGGGAGCGCCAACGCTCCTAAGGCTGTTTCAGGGGAGCGTTCTCCCTCAAAACTCTTGATTGGAAGCCCTTTTCAGGTGTCAAGAGATGTTTGACTCCAGTGAACCAGTTCTCCTTCTTCAAACCAAGTACATAAGATGTTTTAAGTGCCTCCTTAGTGTCGTCATCATGACAGTATGATTCAACAACAATTGCGACACTTGTAACCAACTTGCGACACTTGTGAAAGTTGTAAGGAAGTTGCGACACTTACGACAATTGAGAGGAATATGTGACACTTATCCAGTTGAGTGATTTTGATGTGTAACAGAATGCCCCCCAAAGTATGAAGTCAGAAGATGCAAACTGATGACTGAAATACTTTGTAGACGTTCAAGCAAGGGTATAGAATCGGAGAACCTAACGGAAGCTGCACACAAACATCCAACAAATATCATGGCATATTTCAAAACCCAAGGCAGGCATACCTATGCTTGGGTGATTGAGACTTGTAAGGTATGGCCGCCATAATATACACTGCAGATCCATAATTGTATTGATAAAAAGGGTATAGCCACCGAAGATACAATGTGGATCTATACTTTGTTGACTTGGACTGATCGTAGCCACGAAAGATACACAGTGGATCTATGAGATGACAAGACATAGCCATGACCAATACAAAGTGGATCTATGTAACAGTGTATGTGTTCTTTGTCCAATAGAAGCTCCTTCGCAACCTGGGCAAAGCACATATCAAAGTGATTACTCAACCCAGGGTCTTCTTACCAATCCCAACGGGGTACGATCCTAACCATGTGAATAGATGTCTTGATGTCAAACATGGCAGAAACCACTTGATTACCGGTCAATGAGGTAAACTGTTAACAAGTGCGAGGGAGATCACCATTAATGTCAATGATTGCCAAGGTACCTTAGTACATTCCATCGAACGTGAATAGATGAGCTGAGGTCGAACATTCATGGAATCATTTGATCAGAGGTCAATGATGCAAACCCACTGTCGAACGTGAGGAGGCCTGCCATTGAGGCATGCAGGTCCCAAAGAACTAATTCGTTTCTAAGTCTAATCCCCGGATAATGTTCTGAAGTCGACAGGGATAGACTCGTCGAGGGAGGGCCTTGATGTATCCCCCATCAACGACATGAAATGAACATGGAGATGTGATTGGCAAATCAAATGGACATGGACTGACACGGGTTCTGAGACAAGATATTTGGGATGGTTGAATCTCGAGGCGGATACTTCCCTTGAACACTGAGGCACAACAACAAAACATGACATGGACCAAAACTTATGCAATGGATGCGATGACTTGCGTCGGGTGACCCAAAGGAGTGAAAGGAAACTCAAAGATTGGCTCAGTGTAGAGGTTCAACGGATTATGATATGAGCAGATGACAAAGTGCCGTGTTCAAGGGCGACTCTAAGACGTGCTGGATGATGTTCTCAAGAGACTGCTTGGCTTGCTCCTTTCAATTTTTCCCCCATCCAGATAGATGAGTACCTCTTTTTGATTTAATGAGCTCGAGGAGGATAACACATGCTCGATATAACTTACCTTCGATAAGTTCCTCTTCCTTTGTTTAACGAACCAGAAGAAGTAAGGGATCGGTCCCGTATGGGCTTGTCGATGTGTGCTTTAACGAGTCCAAAGATAGAAAACTCGAAGGTTTTTCGGGATTTATAGAGTTTGGAAAAATGCTTTAAAAGAGAACTCTCTCAGTTCCTTTTTCTTACAGTAGTCCGACGAGACTGAAAAAGGGTTAAACTATCGCTCGCAAGACACCCTTTCTGACCTTTTAACGAGTGTGAAAGGAAGCAAGATCACTCGACAATCTTTTCATGTTTAGAGAGTCTGAAAAGGGTTTAAAGGAGACTCCAGGGGGGTTCCTTTTTCGTGTATCTGTGTCCAGACAGGTCCGAAAAAGAGATAAAAGTTTACCCGATTACGTTCTCATATTGTCAAGCTCGAGAACGAACTAAGACTATGCTTATCAGTATGACAAGGTGAATAACCGATCAGGACCGCCAGGAAACCTGTGATGTCAAAGATACAAACCAGAGTTTAGCGAAGCCATTTACATCATTAGAGAAACCCATAAATGACCATACCTTATAAAAAATGGAATTCTATAAATAAGAATTGATTCAAAAATTCATTTACCATTTCATTTGCAAGGATTTTTGGAGTAGTGGAGAATCTCACTTCGGAGAAAATCTTGTTTTTCTCACTGCCGGAGCTACGATCTATCATTTCTCTCGTCGTTTGAACCAGGTAGGTGCCCATCCCTTGCTCTTTCAATTGCATGGTTTCAAATTGATTTTCATGGCATTATTTATTTCAAAACACAAAGCCCTAGGTCGCCCCTCTTTGACCAAATCGACCTCCTTTTAAAAGTTAATGAAATAGGGGGATTCTTTTGCAAAAATGCATTAGAGAAGGGTTGTTAGGATGTCTACACCCTTGCAATCAATTAGGCAAGGCGTTCTCGGCAAAAGAAACTCATAAAAGTTCTCCCCAAGTGCCCACGCCCCCCCAAAATCGTTTTGCATTTTTATACCGATTTAATTATTATTTGGCAAATGTTAAAGGGTGTGGTGGTCAAAAAGAGTAAGAGATAGCTTTTAGATGACATGTGTACTTTGTTTTATGTTTTAAAATGTTTTTTGAAAATCGCCGAAATTATCAAAACGTGAAGAATAATGAAATTCTTGATTTTTCTGTTTTGTAGGTGTCTTCGGCAATCATGATTGAATGGAAAGAGAGGGAACACGAGATGGATGATTTGGTCGCTCTACGAAGTCCTTGTATACGGGCTGCTTTGCGATCCTGTGGCTTGCTCAAGTTTTTCAAATTGCAAAAAATGAAGAGAGAGATTCTACTGCTTGAGCACATGATCGGCCTTTGGGATGTTGTGGAACAGGGATTCCGTATTGGTACACAACTCCTAACCATTGAGTTGGAAGATGTGTACTTTTTGACCGGCCTCTCGAAAAGAGGGGTCCCTATATCTTTCACTAGACAGAGGGTATTACTTGAGCAGGTGGACGTGTATCTGACACGTCACTGTATTTCGGGAGCAAGGTTGGTAGGGGGCAGGATCCCTATCAAGGATATACAAGATCTGCCTCTCCGATCTATATTATTCACTATCACAAGCGTGAATGGAAGTACTAGTGCTCATTTGGCATCAAGATCACAGGTGGCCTATGGTGTTCAGTGTTTAGAGCCAACACTATTCAACTGGAGTGCAGTGTTCCTTCGGAATGTGAAGGAACATATCTCACGGTGCAAGACTGGTCAAAAGAAGTTTGGCTATGGCTCATTTTTGGTCTCATTCTTCCTAGAGCGCATCCCTCAGATGTAGCCTCAGATAGCATTGGCAGTACGCCCAGTGGACGAACCTCGGATGGAGAGGTGGACTAGTCTGTCTCTAAGACTAGTTTCGGAGTCAGAGTTCCACTTCACTGGTGATTTCTTTGCCTGGTTGAGACGACAGTTCCTCTGGATAGAGGACTTCCCTTATGCTGATGTAGACTTCTGTGGGAGTATGGACTTGATTTTGCCCGCGGGGGAAGACTGGGATGAGTCAGGTAAGAGACTAAGCCATACCTTGTCTAGTTTTTGTTTTTCAAGTTTTTGATGTATATGTATTTTTTGGGTATGTAAAAGAGTTTTAACAGATGTTTTGTTTCCAACATGTAGACAAGGGAGCAGTATGCCCAGTTGATATACCAGTACCAGGACATCGTGGAGGCACCCCAGTCGCAGCAGATCCAGTGGTACCAGTTATGGGTCTCCAGGAGGTCGAAAGAAACCTCCAAGGCCTTACGATGGGCATCCCTCCTCTGCGGAGGGGGGAAGTGCCTTTACATCTGCAGCGACACACTGTAGGGGTACCAGAGAGTATCAATTCTCTATTGAGGCACGTAGTGCATGCAGTAGTATGTTACTCACAGCACAACGCAGCGCGGGGAGATTAGAGTCTCCCTGTGATCATGTTTTTTGTATGCCTTGTTAGGCGATGTTGTATGGGTGAACAGACCCAAGATTTTTCCCTTTTACATACTTTTTGATGTAAAGCAAACATTTCAGTCACACCATATATATATATATATA
>CBVK0101167779.1:0-10673 GCA_900067695.1 Picea abies
GGTGAATTTTGTTCAACCCTCTCCCATTTAGCAATATCAAAATTTTGAACAGCTAAATACGGAAAATCCGACCCACCTGTCAAATAATGCCAAAAAGAAAGGAAGAAACAGGAACAATAACAACCCAGGTCAAGGCAAGAATCAACCCCAACAAAACCAACCTACTGGGGGCAACCAGAACCAAGGGAATTAGAACCCCCAGGGGGGCAACAACAACAGACGTCAAGGGAGAAATAAAAATACTATTAAAACCACCTTCCCTTGTTCCCTTTGTGGTGAGTTTGGTCATTATACTCATCATTGTCCCCAAAGCGTTGATTTTAAACGGCTAAAAGACTCAGGCACTCTACCACATCCTCTAGCACCGTTTTCCCCTCAGTAGGCCCCACAACAATACGTGCAACAACCCCCCCCAACCGTACTACATAATCCCATTCCACACCAAGGTGTGATGAACACCCAACAGGACATGCAACCTACCCCACTTTAGTTGGGACAATATCTCAATCCAAACAATCCCGCAGATCGTACCATCCTCCTCACTAGTGAGGAAGAAATCCTTCTACAAACATGTAGTAGTCAATATCGTGCACCCGATGAGTCTCCTCCCATTCCCCCAGAAACAACCCCAACACCGACGGGACCCCCATTGGTAATTCCTCGCCCTAACGTTGAAACACCTCTTTGCATTCCTCACATCCCATTGCACAGGAATGTCCACAACCCCCAGGCTAGGGTGGATCATAATTACATTTTGTTGGACGACTTAGCACAATCCCCAGCTTCCATCTCAGTCCTAGAGGTCCTTCAAACTTGTCCCACTCAGCAGAAATCATTACTTTCCACCTTGGGGGCAGTCGACCCTGCAGATACCCAACTCATCACATTTGATCTCAACAACAGAGAACCTTGCCTTTCCACTTTTATCTCTTTTCAAATCCCAATAAAAATTTGGAACATTACAGTTCATCGATGCATCATCGATGAAGGTGCATCCACATGCATTATGTCCAAACCTATATGGAAGAAACTTGCTTCCCCTGAACTCATCCCATCTTCCATTACCTTAAGAGCTTATGACGGACGACCATTGTCTCCTGAAGGGCTCTTCCAAAATGTCCCCGTAGAACTCGGGGGAAAGACCATTCTCATCGACAATGAAGTTATCGATGCCCCACTTGATTATAATATCCTGTTCGGTCGTATCTACATGTATGTTATGGAGGCAGTTACCTATTTCATCTTTCGAATGATGATGTTCCCCCATAATAGGAAGATCATTACCATTGACCAAGTCTCACATTATGAGCCTAACCCTTCTGCCAACATCGATAACATTCTCCCTCTCATCCACACGAGTCATGATGCATACCCACTCATCGAAATGGGTATCAGAATTTTCAAAGACCCATCATTGTTAGGAACTTACCATGGTGCCTCACCACTCCTTCATCCTTCCAATCAAGTATGCATCATATCATCCAACATAACTAGCATAGAGGATACCCTTCCTCCTAGGAAGGCTTCTATCATATCTGACATCCCACTAGTCGCATAGCTCCTCCCTCATGAGCCTACTGTGAACTCGTCGATTCCACTAGTCCATGATTTCACCTCTCCCCAAGGCCATATCCTAGTTTGAGAGATAGTTCCCCAAGCCATTACTCAAATACCATTCTTTTACCCCCCACCAAGCGTACAAGATTTCCAAGTAGTTGCAACACTTACCCTCCCTAATATGGTGTTAGCAATTCCAGTTTGGTATTTACATCCACTAGAGATGGTCCCTCAACCATCCCTTCCCCCCCAAACAGAAGGAATCACAATGACGATTCCCATACTCACTCCCACTATACCCTCTACACCCCCACTCACTACCCTCCTTGCCACAGCTAGGGGAAGGAAAAAGAGAAGGAGCCCACAGCTCCACTTCCCCTGTGCGTCCAACCTCCTTACGCACTATGTGAGAAAGATGGACACCAAACCAACAACTTCCCATCTCTACCCGAGTTACGAAACCTGATTCCACTCAATCAAACACCATCAATGCTTGCCAATGTAGCAATTACTACCGCTACCACCCCTCACTCACAAAGTAAAGGGCTGCGAACCAAATTTGCTTGCGGTATATGTTCAGAATATGGCCATTATACACACCATTTTCTAGCTCTGCCACGATTCCGATAGACATTAGCCGCAGTATGCCAAAGCTTCCAGAATGAACCCAATCTAGCTATATCATCCCGACCAAAAATCACTGACATCCATTATGTCACAACTTCAATCAATGAACATATGAGATGCCCTTTCTCTCTATGTGAATCCTTAGATCATTTTACATACCAATTTCCTATGATCATTGAATACAAGCAACTCCAATTGACCCTGATTCAAACCCCTATAGAATCGATGGTTGACCTTACCTTGTCACTAGAAATTATTCATATCATTTCTCCTGAACCTGAGACACTCCCGATGCCTCCAGGGTTCTTGGATGACTTATCCGAGGATTCACCCCAAAATCCCCCCAATTCTCCCACTAATTTTTGTACGAAAATTTCACACCCAACTACCACTCGTACTCCTCAGTACTTCGATATTTGGTTTATGTTGAGCAAACCATCACAATCTCATTATGTTGTTCCCCCCACTTCTTCATCAGGTAGCCACACAATGATAGTCACCGATATCACCCTTTACGACCCCTTGTATTCCCACCAATTCCACTGTGAGAAGGACATACTCGAAGAGTTACACACCCCTGACTACCCATGGGATGTGCTACACCATAGAGCACTCTTCTTTCCACATGACACCTCCACACCTCCTAACCGACACCCCATATACACGGTCGAAACCAAGGATTTTATCCCATCAGGGCATATCGACTGGTTCAAAAATCCCATTCCTTCTCCTAATGCTTTTGAAGAAGGAAACATGGCCAACATTTCCTCGACCATCAAAATTGATATTTCCATAAAAAATGGAGTCGTCGAGGAAATCACCATTGGCGCCACTTGCACTCCTCAAGAAATCACTACCTATAAATCCCTCTTTCAAGAATATTCGGATATTTTCACCTGGTCATACATAGAAATGCCTAGCCTTGATCCCTCTATCATCGAACATCGCATCGACACCTAGCTTGACATTACACTAGTTCATCAAAAACAACGACTGCTACACCCATCCAAAGAAATGGCCATCAAAGACGAGAATGAAAAATTATGTGTGGTTGAGTTCATCTACCCCATCGCCTATACATCATGGGTTTCCAACCCCGTACCCATTAACAAAAAATAGGGCATTATCTGCGTCTGCATGGAATTTTGTGATATCAATCATGCATGTCCCAAAGACAACTTTCCAATGCCTTTCATCGATCAAATCATCGACGATTGCGTAGGCCACGAGGCTCTATCCTTCATGGATGGTTTCTCTGGTTATAATCAAATCCAAATTCACCCAGCCGATCAATACAAAACCACATTCACTACCCCTTGGGGTACTTTTTCATATCGTGTCATGCCTTTTGTCTTAAAGAATTCTAGCACAACTTTCCAATGGGCTATGACATAGATTTTTCATGATCTGGATCATATCATCCTTACATACTTGTACGAACTCATAGTTCAATCCAAGAAATGCACCCAACATCTTGATGATTTACAGATCATCTTTCAATGTTGTCGTCAGTATAACATTCGCTTGAACCCCCTCAAGTGCGTGTTCTGTGTCACTGTATGGCGCCTCCTTAGATTCATCGTTTCCCAAAATAGTATTACCATGGACCCCCTCAAAGTCCAAGCCATCACAAAAATTCCACCCCCCCCGGAATTTACGTCAACTCCAGAGCCTACAAGGAAAAGCTAACTTTCTACGGTGATTTTTCCCAGACTACGCCACTCAAGAACATGGTTTCCTTCGCTTACTATGCCATGAAATCCCATTTCATTGGGATGAACATGCCCAAAAAGCATTTGAAAATATTAAAATGGCATTATCTAACACCCCTTTAATTATTTCACCCGAATATAATCACGACTATATCCTCTACATATCAGCATCAGTTGTCTCAGTAGTAGGAGTTCTCATTCAAATCGGTGATGACGATCGAGAGCATGCCATTTACTACATTAGTAAAAACCTCTCAGGACCACCCCTGAAGTATAAACACAAAGAGAAACTATCCCTTGAAGTCATCCTCGCAGTCCAGAAACTACGTCATTACATTCTGCCTCTCACAACTAAGGTCATAGCAGATTCCAACCCTATGCAATACTTGCTCAGCCGTCAACAAATTAATGGCAAATTTTCCCGATGGATCGTTATCGTTCAGGAGTACGATCTTGAATTTTCAACACCCAAGAGAAATAAATCTCTCGTCCTCACCGAACTTGTCATGACCTTCCCCTTCGATACTACCAGTTCCCTTGTCAATACTGACTTCCCCGACGAACATCTATTTTACATCACTTCGGATGATCCTTGGTATGGAGACCTCCTCATCTACCTCCAAACCCTAAAGTTAGGTAACCACCTCTCATGAGATGATTGTCATCATATTCACCACCAGGCCCCCTGCTATCTCCTCATTGGAGATATCTTATATCGGCTAGGGGTCAACACCATACTTCATCGATGCTTGACTATTGACGAGGCTGATAGAGTCTTGAATGACTTCCATAGTGACGCATGTGGGGGCCATCAATTAGGAATGTCCACTGCTCAAAAAATCATCCGCACAGGTTATTTTTGGCCTACATTGTTTCACAATTGCATTCATGCCATGAAGCAATGTGAGAAATGTCAAATTTATGCCAACAAAGCACGAGCACCACCTGCTCTTCTTCACCTAGTCATTATTGCTAGCCCCTTTTGTAAATGGGGAATTGACTTCATGACTTGTAATCCCCCATCCAGCAATGGCCACAAATACATTGTTGTCACAATTGATTACTTCACAAAATGGGCTAAAGCTATGCCCACCTTCAACAACACTGCTGACACTACAACACGTTTTTTCTTTAACCACGTCATATCTTTCTTTGGAGTACCACTCCAACTAGTTTCCGATCACAGGAAACACTTCGAGAATGAGATTTTCGTCAAAATCTCATCACGGTTAGGATTCTCTCATGAGTTTGCTTCACCATATTACCCTCAGTCTAATGAACAGGTCGAAGCAGTTAACAAGGTCCTTAAGACCATGTTACAACGCATGGTTAATAAACATAAGACCAATTGGCATCATATGTTATTTTCCATGCTATGGGCTTACCGTACAGCCATGAAAACAACCCCTAGTTTCACACCATTTCATCTAGTCAATGGGGTTGAGGCCATTCTTCCCATTGAGTGTGAAATTACCACCTTACACACCTCAATTGAGCTATTACCTGACATTGCTCCAATGGAGCAACACTTGCTGAACTTAGAATCCTTGGATGAAGATCGTCCATCTTCATTACAGAACAATGAGGTAGCCAAAAAACGGTCCAAAGTCACCTTTGATCTCCATGTCAACCTTCACTCATTTCTTGAAGGCGACCTAGTCCTTGCTTACGATATCACTCATGATACCCTTGGTCATGGAAGATTCGAGTCACTATAGCATGGCCCCTACATTATCCAACATTACCTCACCAAAGGCACATACATCCGGGCCTCTCCTGAAGGCCTCTCTCTCACAGAACCCTTCAACGGGTTATACTTAAATAAATTTTATGCCTAAGCATAGAAATTCTACTTTAGGTTATTTCTTTTATAGTGTTTTTAATATTTTTTCCATCCCTCATGTCTAAACTATCATTTGTGCTATTGACAGATGCTTCCTCCACCGACCTACTACATCGGTTACACTGACGATGCCAGCCATTGGACACAAAATCTCGCTTGGGCCCTCTATACCCCCTCACATGAAATGCTCCACTCTAGAGGCATATGTTTGGGTTCAACAACCAATGACCAAGACGAATACATTATTGTTATTGGCCTCCTTGTCGATGCCCAGCATCATCGTATTTGCCACCTTAGTGTCTTTCTCGACTTTCAACTAGTCATCCTCCAGCTCAACAATGTGTATCGCATCCGTGATCCTTGCCTCTTTCACAAATACCTGCAAGTTAGAATTTTATCTCAACATTTTGATTTCATTACATTTACACATATTCCGAGACAATTGAATCAAATTACAGATAAATTAGCTAATAGTGTGTTAGATTGGCATATATCACATCAAGCTACCTCTACACATACATAAAAATATCAAACACCTATCACAGCATATATAAATTAGACATCATCAACACATTAACAAAACACATGTAAACATCACATAGATCTCAAAATGTATACTCATATATATATAAATCGGTCCACAGTGCCATCAAAATGTTTATATATAAATATACAAACCTCCGTAGGCTAGTGAAGCACCTCGGTACAAAACTGGTGCCACTACACCAAAATGGGCTCACCAGCCTATATAAAAAAATACAAAAATACATAGAGAACCACTCAAGGTGCCTATAGAACACCACCTCCTGCCCCTCCCTCAGGGAGCTGATGTTCTCAGCAGCTCAACCTCACACTCGTGAGGTCCCACATCTGCACATACAAACAACCAAACGATGGTATCAACATCTATACAAAATACACATGTCATGTTATCTCAAAAATCAATATATCAAACTCATAAACATACCTCAGTGATCAAACACCTCCCCTAGAGGTAACACCATGTCCGGATCACCCCAGAAGTCAACACCACCATAAGGATACTGTAGTATAAATTGCGGCATATGTCGCCACACCTGTGTCACCTCAGCTATGAAACCATGGTTGCCCTCACCACCACCATGGCGAACCAATATCATTGAACACCACCTCAATCGTGGCTCTCGTGCACCAGGAGTGCCCAATAAAATCCTAGGGCGCAACATAGGCACCCTCTCCAAAAACCAGGCCACCAAGATAGACCCAAAGGCAAAGTCCCTGGTGTTGATAGACCAACATCTGTCCAGCTGCCCCACCATCCTTGCATGTAGCATCAACCCCCAGGTAAAGTGCTCCCTAGCCAATGGCCTCCCCATAACACTCAGTTTCCAGCCACTGATCCACTGAGTTGCGAGGGACCCATACACCCTCACAATCATTGCTGCTACATAGCGATGCACTAGAAAATCCATCGCCCTGATGCTCATGATGGAGCACGATATGTAGTTCTCCCTCGAGTAGTACCTCCAATTCAATGTCGCTAACGACACATCCGCATTTAACACCGACTCCACCAGTAGGGGCATTCCCCAAAAAGGGAGCCCAATCAAAAAGTATATTTCCTCCACCACAATGAAGGAAATCTTCTCTCCTCTCACCATAAAGCAATGCAGGTTCGAACTCCACATCCGGATCAGAAACTGCAGGAGATACTCCTGCACCCGTATCAACAGGCACTCGAAGAACTTTAGAAACTCACAGGCTACTAAAGTGGCACATACCCCCATCTCCTCAATAGCCATGACATCCCTTAGCTGGGACCAATCCCCCTCTCACCAGCCAACTAGCATCGTGAAAAATGATCGCCTGCAACCACATAATACTGTCCTAGTTCATCCATATTGACCATAAAAAGCATTAAAAAAAATATGAGTTTTTCACCCGTCAGCCTTTCCCCCAAGGCATGATTGTTTAACCCATAGGCGCACACATATGCGTGCCTATTCACCCCATAGCTGCACACATCTATGGGCCTATCCATCCCACATACACACATATGTGTGTGCTTTCCCACCCTACAAGGGAGCCTCCATGTACCCCTGTCACGAACACAGGTGCACATCAATGCGCGCTTGTCCACTCCACAGTCGCACACCCATGCGCGGTTGTGTAGAAAACAGGTGTGCATATCATGTGCACCTTTTTCCCCCCTATGAGTGCACCCATGCATGGCTATCTGGATAGCAGGCGCACACTCATGCGCACATATTTTCGAATCACCTGTGCACTTGGGGGCCCACACCCATAAAATCCCCTGTACGGCGCTCCGTATAAACCCTACCCATAAATGGAAAACCTACTTCTATGCAGGACGATAAGACTACTAACCTAAATCTCGTTGGTCCTGAATTGACTACCCCGTTCTCCTGAAATATCCAAATCTCCTCTTAATACCTCTCGTCCAGACACTCTGGCAGCAAGTACAAATGAGGTGGCAATGTGGGCCCTACAACTATATATAGGCCTTTCCGCCAAACTTCCAATCACCATTATGGTAGCTTCGGGTGTCCATTATTTGATCCATCTTCAACCATGAGATCAACATCTCGTCATCTACATAAAGACAGTCCCTGGTCCACTTTTTACCCTTAGCCCCCAGGGTACCATTTTTTAATACCCGGTCTAGGTACACATGCTCATGTTCAAAATTATCAAATAAATGCTCATCTATTCGATCCTCTTCAGATATTGTTCGCGTCGAGTATTTGGTTTTCATGTGTGTAGGTACTTGGTCATCATACATCAACGCAACCCCTTCAAGTATATAATCAGCACTGGCATGTAATCATTCCCTTTGCATATCAATTACATCTCTAGTCACACCCTCTGAAATTTTCCTCTAAGATCCCCTTCTCTGGCTCTGCAGTACCACCACCTCCATTGCATCTTAGGTATTGTCACCCGATAGCACTCTCCCCCACATGAGTTGTCCCATTCACCTCACCCTTTTTCAATTTGACACATGCTATTTTTCAAAACCCTTTAGGGATGGGAGTCCCGATAGTCTTACATCATGTTGCAAATCAACCACATACTCCTTCTCCTCATTTTGCTAGCTTTCCCACTGGAATCCTAGATTATGTCTTCAAGGTTCTATTTTGACTGCACCTTCGTAGTATCATGAACCCTCCATTTCATTCACAATCAATTTTCCCCTCTGCAAATTTCCCTTCATTTCACCTACCTCATACAGAAACCCACCCATGGGGCCCCCACCCTCCACTAGTTCTCTAAGCAAATTGCACCCTAACCAGCCCAACCATATTACATTGGGGCACCCATTTCTATATTTGGACACTCATCCCAAATTATTCTTTATTTATTTGGTACATTGTAAAAAGCCTTTTGTTTCCAGCATTTACATCTCCTTTTGTCACCACCTTTGACAACCTTCTTCTCTTTTTTGGAAAACGAAACCCATATCACCCTTGGTTGGGGAACTCCTTATCATCTACCCTTGTTGACATCGTCTATATACTTTGAGTATCCCACAGGCCACTTACCTTTGCCCTCTGAGTTTGTTCACTTTGTCCTGCCTCTAGCACAACTTATCCCCTATCTTGGTGTTCCCCTGACACTCGATCTAGTTGAACGGTTGCGGCCACTTATACCTCACATATACCCCCAACCAAGGGCAGTCTTGAGTCTTCCTACATATTGACTTCATCCATGTACCTCCTCCACTTCCTAAACCTCACCTAGTATATTTCACGAAGCCCTTTGCTTCTTGGATTTGCGTCCCCCCGTTTTGTCAACATTAGCACAGTTTCCAAAAGGGAGACAATATCTTGACTCTCATTACCTTTCCAATGAGAGGCCTTGGACGGCACAAGGAGAACCACAATTTCTCCTTGTTTTCGTTGACCCCCGTAACATTCGACTTCAACACTTTCTCATGTTACAGTGGGTCTTACTTTGCGACTATTGCAGTTATCTCTTATATTTTTCGAAGACCTCTGAACTTGGCTGGGCTATCAATTCCCATAGAATCCGTGATACTTCTTACAGATGTCATTGCCTACTGTTCATAGTATTTTCCTCCACAGAATTGCCTTCTGCCTTTATCATGACCGCCCCCGAGGGCACTGCAGTTGTCTACATCATCACACCATTCCTTTTTGAGTTACATGACACGAGCATGGGGTGTGTCTGCCTCGTTTGTACATAGTTTATTTTTCTACACCTTATGGAAGGCTGGGTTTATTTTTCCACACCTTATGGAAGGTTTATTTTTCCCTCCAACGGGTAACTCTTGACAATCCCACTATCGCTCTCTCTTATAATGGCACTCTCAGTAGAAGAAACATTGATGGATTTCGGCTATACATATGCTCCTAACCTCATCTAGCAGGGGGAATCTATTATCACTAAAATTTCGTCTGCAAATGGTTACAAGAATTCAACATCATCAAACATTTATGAGGTCACCCATGGACCAAAATTACCACAAAATCATTTCCAAAGGGTCAAAAACTATACAACCAGTGACAAAATTAAAGTGCACTATGACTACACAGGGTGCGCGCACACATGCGCAAAACAGAAACGCAAGAAAAGTGCACATGCACTCGATGTGCGACTGTGGTCGCTAAAAGACATGCACATCTAAGAACGACGCATTTATGAGAGTGGTCGGCCTCCCACCCACTTCTAGTTCAGCTTCCAAGTTGATTTGACACTCAAATCTGGACTCGATCCGACTAGGTGGTTGGTCAAAGACCTAAAAATGCCCTAATTAGCCTCTTTCCACACTACAAGTTGGTTGCACAATACCTCAAAGAGGTGCTATAAAAATGTCATGGGTGAACTTCATTTTTTAAGGAATTCAATAGCAAAGTTATGCTACTACTATTCTCTTGAGGAATCCTCTATTCTCATCAAGAGTATACTAGCAC
>CBVK0101167782.1:0-14201 GCA_900067695.1 Picea abies
GACTTCAAGTCACTATAGATCCATCGAGACCCAACCACTGAGTTGCCCTCAGGTCTTGGCACCACCTTCCAAACATCATTCTTCATGATGGAGACATGCTCCTCCACTGTGGCATTCTGCCAAATCTGCTACTTCGATGACTCCTAAAAATTGGAAGGCTCCCTATCATTGAGATCACTCATCAACGCCATATACCCTAAATATCGTTCTGGTGGTATGCTTTGTCTAACACTCATCCTAGGAGCACCCACGAACTCCTGAGCATCTCGTAATGTCTGAGAAACCTCTTAGCTCCTCTTCCTCCCTACAATAGGAGGTACAATCTAGGTGGGTGGAGATTCCTGCTCCACTATCTAAGTACTAGTCCCAATATTTGTACATGTCCTATGACCTGTACCTGTGACTCATGTTCCTCCTTTGAAGATAACAACTCTTGATCCCCTCTTGTTGTTGGCACATCATAATACTTCCTAAAAGGCTTCTCCTGCTCGAATCTTACATCTCTTCTGACCACTGTCTTCTTTCATGTTGGAACATAGACTCAATAGGCCTTCGAAGTTTCATTGTAACCAACGAAGATCCTATTCTCTGCAGTGGAATCAAGCTATGTCCTCTTATCAGAGGGAACATGACAATAGACTAGGCAACCAAAGATCTTAAAGTGACCAACTTCCGACTTCTTCCCTGTAAATGCTTCTTCAAGAATCAATCTCCCCAACACTTTGTGAGGACTCATGTTATGTATGTATACTGCAGTACTGCATGCCTCTGCCCATAAGAACTTGGGCAGATCCTGTTCATACAACATAACTCTAGCAGCACCAACAATGACCATGTTCTTTCGTTCATCTACACATAACTCCTTGAATGCTTTCCATGTGTACTCACCTCCATTGCCTGACCTGAGAACCTTTATCTTCCTTCCCGTCGCATTCTCCACAAGAGCCTTAAACTCTTGGAAGCAAATGAAGACCTCATCTTTGGTCCTCATGAAGTAGATCCAGGTTTTCCTGGAGAAATCATCTATGAATGTGACAAAATACTCACATCCTGTCAAGGATGTTGAAGACATAGCCCTACATACATCTGAATGCACTAAATCAAATATTCCCTTCAATCTATTGTCACTACTTGGAAATGTTGTCTTCACATACTTTTCCATGGCACACCGTTTAAACACATCAATGTGCTCAGTGCTCAACTCTAGAAAGCCAATCACTATCTCCTTGAGAACATTAAGTGCCCCATGGTGTAAGTGAGCCATCCTCCTATGCCATAATTCTCTTGTATCCTTACTATTGTTGATCAACACCTGAGGTGACTCAAACTACACCCCGTATAACTTTTGTGACCTGATCCCTATCATCTTGTTCTGCTTCGACCCCTTGGGATGAATGTACATTTTCGATCCTCTAAAAGACACATCATACCCCTTGTCTTGAAGCACAGAAATTGATATCAAGTTTGTTGTCATCACTGGCACATACAACACATCTATATATGTCTTGTCTGACTCCCTCTGAAAGGTGATTGTCCCTCGTCTGACTGCAGTACATTTGGACTTATTCCCCATTTCTATATCAAAAGTCATCTCCTCTTTGATGCTAGAGAAGTATTTTCTAACTCTTGTCATATGATATGGCGCACCACTATCAATATACCACACCCTTGTGGCTTGTGTGCATGAGCTAGAGAGGCAAGCGATGAGTAAGAAATCCCCATCAAAACTGGAAGAAAACTCATCAATGTTTGTTGAAGCTGTTGTTTGAGACTTCTTCTTATCCTTCTTCTTGTTAGGACATTGACTGGCATAATGACATGGCTTGTGACAAGCAAAGCATTTGACTTTGTTCATGTCATGTTTCTTATCTCCCTTGGAGGTGTGCCCATTACCTGATCCTGTTTTGGTTTTAGCTTTGCCCTTTCCTGCAAGAGCAATAGTCTCTTCTTCCTCACCCTTATGATGATTGTTGCTACCACAAAGATATGCTAACCTCAACTCTTCTTGCATGAAGTCATCCCACAATAGATCCCAATGTCGAGTGTGTTCCCTAGCAACAATGTCTCTCACAGACATCGCATGACTTGGAGAAGCCACTCAAGGCTATCCTCACAAGTTCAGTTCCATCCACTGCTTCTCCAACAGTTGCCAACTCATCCTTTACTTGTCTAAGTCTGGTGAGGTAGGAGGATACACTTTACCCCTTTCCCATTTTGGTGTTTCGAAGTTTCTCCTTCAAAACCATTTTTCTGTTGAGATTCGAATTATGGCATAGTTTTATGATGGCTTCCCACATCTTCCTAGTAGTATCCAATCATGAGAGGTGAGGGACTATATGGTCCTTGTCCCCATCCAAAATGATAAGCCTTGCCTTGGCATCATTCTTCTTGTGAGCTTCAGCGTGTTGTGCATCAATTGGAACTGCAATAGTTTTCTCTGCAAATTCCTTAAGCCCATACTCTAATGGCAGTAGTATATGCTCCTTCCAAATGCCAAAGTTAAATGCTCCATCTAACTTGTCCTCAAATCTGATACTTGAAATAGACATGATTATGAAATCCCTTCTACCACAACCTCCTAGATCTAAAGATTAATGTTGGTTGAACCTTCATGTGTAAACCCTTGGCTTCCTTCTCAGAGGCAATGCTATGATACCATGTTGTTTTTTCTTTAAACCCAGCAAATTAATTTATGTTCTCAATAGATTTTTATACCGAGAAAAAGAACCACAAATTATAAATCTGATCTATAAACAGAAATATTGTTGAGCTATAATAACCTTGCAATGCACAGTAGAAATAATAGAAATCAATCACACAAAATTCAGATACCAGAAATACCTTGGAAACCCCAACTCTGTGGAAAACCAGCAACGAGGGTTTATTATTCTTCAGCTTTAGCAAATTAGAAAATAATTACAGCAGTGCCAAACCTGGAAACTTCATCTACAGAAAATTTTGCTTGGATCTAAGCCTATGGCTCTCTGAGTCTCAGCCTTCTCTCGCATATCTGTTGTCTTCATGTACGGATGTTGTTATAGTGGCTAGTTATAGGTGCGGCTGGGAGGGCTCACGTCCCTCTCGATCTGGATTGATCTAGATTGGGTAGGTTACGGCTTAGCCCTCTCTCCTTTTCGGCTGCAACAACAACCTAAACTCAGCCTTCCAACACCCTTCTCTCACCCTCTTGCAACAACACGACCCTAGGACAAAGGGACTCTACCCCTCTCCCACGCCCAGCCTCATAGATCTGTCAAAAATGAAGGCTAACAGCCTTCCAATCTCCCTCTTGGCTACTTAACTCCTCCAAGAACAAACCCTCACTTAGACACTTCAGATCTGCAACTGAAACCCTTTTGGTGTCACTCACTAAATCAATGATCTCCTCAAGCCACTCCCTATGCTTTTAAATCTCCAGCTAAGTGATGCAATGGTGGAGATTAAATCCCCATCATGTCAAATCAATGGCTATGATCTAATCTGAAACTCACCTTGACTTTTCAATGAGTCCAAAATAAGCTTCTCACAGAGAGTTAACTAATATTGATTAATAATTGCATTTTCGTAAGTTTAACTTAGGAAAAATTTAAATGATCATTAATCAAATTAATTGATCCCATTTTCCTAAGTTAGACTTCGGAAAAAATTAAATGACTTGGAGAAACATTATTTCTAGTGTCTCTTGCTTGCGTGACACCTCGCCTAAGCAAGAACACATGTTCGAGCTACAATATTTCAACACTTGGTGGCGTGATTAGAGACCTCCCTCTTCCTCGAGACATATTAGTTTGACATAAGATGTAGAGGAAGATCCTAAATTGAGTGTCCACCATTCTCAGAGATTGGTTGCTTTGGATCCACTTATTCGCTGGCCTCGTGCCTAAAAGGCCTTTAAATTCTCCAAGCCATTAGTATCTCAATATTTCCTTTCAAATTTCCCTGACACGATGAGACTAAAGGCTTAGCCATAGCTCTTGGAATGTTCCATTTCTACTACATTATGATCAATAAGACTAGTGTAGGTGATTATTTATATTTTGGCCCTAATGAATTTTTTAGCACTAAATTGTCTACTTGTTTGGAACATGTTTCATAATGATGACAACATGGATCATACAGTTTTGTGCATTCCTTGGTTCAACCCTTGAGATTGTTCACACCAAAACATGGTTTTAACAATAAGTGGTCATAGGGTTTGGTGCTTTGTTCGGTTTAGCCTTGAGACCTTTCACATTGAGATTCAATATATCGTATCCATGTATATAATTTCCAATCTTCATTTCTTAGAGGTTGAGACACAGACCTATTAACCATGACTTCTACGTGAAAACCTTGTCCTATTAGTAGATTTCCTGAGGATCAATATATATGCATGCTACAGATTTACTTATAGAGCCAAAGTCACTAAATTTTCTCTTTCATGTGGGGAATAGGAACGCTCTCCTTGCTTGGGGATCTTACTACAGATTCCTATTGTGCAATCAAGTTGCTTAGCAATCAATCTCAGCCATAACAACATCCTCAGAAAGGCTTTCAGATATTTTCTGGTTAATAACAAGGATCACAAGCTCTCTTATCACTTGTGAATGCATATAGTGGTTTCTTTATGTTGCCTAATTATTACATCACTTTACCCTTCTATTCAAGTGATAGTTTCACCATGCCCGGTGACGACCTATCTAGTGGACAGAGAGCTCTCGCTCTTTCAAGCAAGGTCTTGAAGCAGCCTTCAATCCAACCAGAACAAATTTGAACTACTGATTGCAGAGTGAATAGAAATATATAACACAGACCGTGGGCATACCAGTTTAGACACCTTTCAATCAATCTCATATGGACACTCTTTTGTTTCCAAAAATAGGAGGATCATTTTCTCATGTTCACATTTTGTTTGGTTTGTATCCTACTGCTATTTTTTACAGTTTTAGGTTCATAATATCCTAGAACATAACACGTGATATATAATACAATTTCATTAACTGCTTGCTGTCAGATGTCAACATTAAATGCATCTCCTTTTAAGAATTTCAATTTGGATGTAAACCAACTACTCAATAGAATTAACTTTGATTTCTAATTGCTCTCACATTTATGAAGAGGTCACCCCTACAGGACTCTTGTTAAAGTATGCTTGCATCAATCTTGAATGAGAAAAAAACATTTCCCCGAGGCTTGCATGAATTTAATTGTTTAGCCAAAAGATATCCCACACTGATTTTACAACAAATTGTTCAACTGGTTATTTGCAGGCAACATTCTTTACAAAGTTGAAGTTGGAGCAAATCCAAATAAATTCAAATATTTTCCTAAACACCTATACTCCATTTTTCACAACTTTGATGGCATTCAGTTTCTTTAACTGAAAGCAAAGCATCTTTAATAAACATTATGCATCTCTAACAAACAAGTTGGATCATTCATTGTTCATCTCTGCTTGCTTTGGAACATTTAGCATTTATATTAAGCCAGCCCATCTACATTTTATTTACCATCCATTTCTTCTATACTTCAATATGGATAATCTTTTACCACCTTCTGAGAGAGGTTTCTGTGTCGTCCTATAATGTACAAATGGAAGCACTGTAACTTTGGAAACCTATAGTAACGTGGTTTTGAAACAAAACTTCTCAAGATAAATATAAACCCACTTTTGGACCACAGATTAGTTCATCTGCACAACCTGCTTTCCAATGAATGTTGCAACAGCAGTGTAAGGCCTACTATGTGGGTCTTCAATGGTGCAATGTATCTGTCAAGCTGAATAAGATATCCAGTAAATATGACATTGTTTTGCTTGCTCTGGACATCAATTACAGCGACTCTGCTACCATCTTTCTGTCTATGAAATCAAATTTGAGGAGAAAATTTCTTCCCTTTCTTTTGCCGCTGTTTTAATTGAGTAAGGCCAGGGGCAGCAATCTTTGCATTCCCTATCATTGCTGCTACAAGCTCAGGTTCATTGAGTGCTTTCATAAGCTCCTTTTCTCTGGTTGTTGCATCTTGCATATGAGTGAACAAGTTGATTGCAGTTTTTGCCGCTGCACATGTAAAGAAGATCAGAAAACAATTATGTAGTTGATACTATAGTCACACAACTTCAACTCAGCAATGAATTGGCAAGACAGTGTAAGAGTCAACTTGCTACTCGGTAAAAAGATGGCAAGAACTTGGCATACTAGAAAAACCATATATGATATATTCAAATTTTGACCAAAAAATTTAGAAAGAAAAAAAGAGGGACAATTCCAGTCCATGACAAAGCCATTTTTCAGACATCAAAATAAACATACGCTTCTGTAATCACAAATGCAATTGAAAACTTCGTCCCTGATATGCTAGGCATCTCCCTTCCAAAGGGTGGGGAGCTTCACCTTTCTGATAAATCAGTTCTCAGTGCTCACATCCGAAACTTACCCAAGCTTCTGTGGAAGGCATGTTGCAATGTTTTGAAGATTTTTGCCAGAGCTGCAAGAGTTGTAGTAAGTGAAGAAAAATGGTAAACTAGAGGCCCTTATTACAGGGCATGATGAATGTCATGTTTGTCTAAGAAGCAGAAGATTATCCAGTTAGGACAAATCATTAGGTACATGAGCATCTCCCTCGGAGTAGATGTCTTTAGCAAGGATTTATGGGATTGGGTCTTAAATAAATTTAAAATAAAACTAAAAGATTGCCATCATCATGGTATCCCTTTCACTAGAAGCATCACAATTGCAGACAGAATCTTAGTTGCAAGCATATTAACTACTAATGGTTCTTTCCAACCATACAGAAAGTTAGAGAAGATACTCAAGATTTTTGTGGGGTAAACAGGGAGGGCAAAGGGGTCTACCACTAGTTGCCTGGAACGTCTGAACTCTTCTCAAGAGAAGAATGAACTTGGTATCATCAAAGTCTGAACTCGGCACATAGTCTGTTAGAGTTTTACCTGGTTGCTTGGTCAGTATTATCCTACAGCTGACTGCAGCCAGCAGTTTCAATCAGATCCGTACAGTAGCTGGTAGCTTCAGTTCGCCTTGGTTTGGTATTCATGTGCTGCTGTGACAGGATTGAGGAACACTAGCTTAGGCTCTAGGAAGTGTTATCATAATATCTGGCACTTGTGCAAAACCTTCACAAGATGCAATACAAGTGTAACATATGGAAGTACTTGCCACTGTCACCTAAGCAATCACTTCGCTCGGTTTAGTGAAGGATTGAGATCCAACACAATGGAGGCTTCCCTAGCAACCTCAAAGAATCCTATCGCAAGCATAAATCAAGTCTACAGCCTCCTATCTTGGTCACTTGATTATACGACCAACTAGGTCAAGGTTCAAGGTTGAGACAAGGTGGTTAAACAAAACAATTTCCAGATTTGGTGTGTGAGGTGTTCCAAGACAATAAGAGGTATTTAGCAAGTCCAATAAGTCAAAAGAATGCCCCAAAACACTACTTATCAAAGAAAAAGCTATGGCTGTAATAAAACCTGCATAAAAGGATAAATACTTCAGCAATATGACTAGTTATGACAGCAGAAATAAAACAGTCCTAAAGCCAATGAAATACAATGAAAGAGATAGAATCAATGTTCTACCAAGTCTCTGTTAATGTTTTATGCTGATAATATATTTCTTTGCATTTCATAAAGATAAGAGCATAATAACCACAAGATCACTAAGAAAAACCTAACAATAAAAATAATAATAATGACATGATTAATCCACAATGGAGATTTAATCAAATAACAAAATAATAAGAATGCTCTTCGCAGTTACATTATTTCAACAGTCTCCAGGATGGGGGGACGCGGGTACGAGGAGACGCACAGGGGGGATGTGTGGAAGTACCTTCAAATTTTAGGGATTTTAGGAAAATGGGGGACGGGGGGATGTCACATATAATATAAGAAATTTTAAAATATAAACTATAAAATTTTAAAAATAAAAATAACAATGATAAAATCTCAATAATAACAATTCAATGTTCATCCCATTCATCATTAAATACTAAAATACTAAATTAGTAAATTGAAAATTCAAATTTGTAAATGATATAAACTATTAAACATGATTCAAAATTCAAATTCAAATTAAGTAATGAAATACATTGATTAATAAATCATAAATGAAAGTTGAAACAAAATTAGTAAAATAATAAATATTAATACAATGATTTAAAAATTAAATTCATCATTCATCATTCTAGAATCTAATTAATTAGTACTAAGCAAAATACTAAATAGTAGATACTAAAGTCTGAAATAGTAAACTGGAATTACTCATACTCAAAAATTTAAAATAGTAAAGAGTCACGAGTCAAGGTCTAAGGTCATCAGTATCTAGAGTCAAGACTCAAAAGTTAAAACTGAAAAAACAATGAACATAGAAAATAAATTTTAAAATGACCATCATGGAGTCAATCTCATTGACTGGTCCTCTACATCCATCTCCCACATGGAGTCAATTTTTAAAATTTAAATGTGTTTTAATTACTTAGCTTTTAAAATTTAATAAATTAATTGTGTTTTAACTTTTATCCTTTTTTCATATACATATTTGTTTTCTAATTTTTTAATTTTTTCTTTTTTAAATTTAATTTTTGTTTTTTAAGCCTTAATAGGCCAAAATAATTTGGGGGACACCCAGAAGCCCCCCTTTCGGGGAGACTCATCCCCCACCTCGAGGAGTCATGTCTCCCCAAAAAGAGGACGTGGGGAAACGTACCCCTAGGAGTCCCCCCGTCCCGGGGATGTGAGAAACGTGGGGGATGCAACTCCCACCCTGGGGGACGCGTCCCCGTGGAACATTGTATAAAATGCAAGCCTAAACTAACAGATTAAGTAACCAATGCTTGTTGAAAGTAAAATGACATGAAACTACTTTAATCATGCAAAACGTCAAGCCCTAATGGTTGAAAACTACAACAACTATGCAATAAATGATGTTAAAGATGCTTCTAAGTAAAGAATGCAACAAGGCCCTAGATTTTAGATTAGAAATAGTTAAGAAATGAAGATGCAATGCAATTAAACCTAAAACTAGCATAAGACATCAAAGAGAGAGAGGGGTTAGGGTTTTAAAAGTCACTTTGCAAGAGAATAGACTATCGTCTAGTTCCTTGGGCATATGGAGTCTAAAAATGTAACTTCTATGGAGAGCAAAGGCAAGAGAAAACTCAAGAATCAACCCAAGGTGAGTCCACTAACAAGCCCTAGGTATTGATTCTTTAGAAAAGAAACTTTGGGGAGTCCACTCACAAGCCCTAAGAATGTAGTCCTATCTTCTAAAGGCCTTTAACAAGAGATCAAGATGGATCTTAGTTCAAAACCCTAAAGGAGTCCACTCACAAGCTCTAGAATTTTGACCAATAAGGATAAGTCTAAGGGAGTCCATTCACGAGCCCTAAAAATACCCTTATGTCACTTAACAAGCTTTAAATGAATGAAACCAAGGGACGGTAGTTCAATACAAACCTTCCTAGGGTTTCAAAACAAAGTTTATCCAAGAGAAACAAGGTAACATGCAAATTATCACGACTTTGATAAAGCATTTACTTAATACATCAAAACAAACAACCAAAGACTTGAAAAGAACACTTACTAGTCAAATCGTTGGGCATGAAAGAAGCCCTAAACATGAAATCATCCACAATAAACTTACAAAGCATCCACTAGATCATCTCCAAGAAAGTATGCATAAGTTTTGCCTGCTAAATAAGAGAGTAAAAAAGTCCTAGAAGTGATTCTCCACAAGATGAGTTATGATTAACAAATGAGGAAACCATCCTCTATAAATATGAGACAAGCCTAGAGCCTCATCTCTCTAAAAGCCCCTAAAATCATAATAATCCATTATACAATGTGGATAGGTCTTAGGTCGACCACCAAAATAGCCTCCAAAACAAAAATAAAATGTTGATACTGTTATCGCACAATCTGTACTTGCCCAAAGCCCAAAGCAAGTGGATGCAAAATTGGTGTAACATGGAGTGACCTATCACTGTCACCTCAATAGGAAACCCCTTTCTATTTAGGAGTATATCATAGTACCCCAAGGGAGACGTTCCTAGTGACCTGAGGGTTTGAGAAGGCTAAGGTAAAAGATATAAGAAAGTCCCACCCCTCTCACAGGTCACTCAATTCAAAGGTTCGTTGTGTCTTATAGAGATGAAGCAAAGGGTAAATAAGGTGTACCTGCCCAGAACAAGACAACAAATAGAAAAGAGTGTAATTTCCAAGTACCATATGATGTTAGTGCTTCATAAGATCATGAACCTCTGAAAAATAGGTAAGCTGATGTAAAAATGCAGCAAGGTAATTATTTATAACAGCAATGAATATTTTGTAACAGCCACAACAATTATGCCTTAAGAATGCTTGAAATTGACAAGAAAATATAGCTCTAAGTTGACAGAATGATAACAACTTGTCAGAAGCAAAATTGGCAATGTCTAATCAGCTTTTAATGTTACTTTTGAGATGAATTTGCTGCTGTTAGATGGCTGTAGCAATCTTTTGCAACAGCAGCAAATTAGTCAATGGATTAATCTAGTTTAATGTTAGTAAAAGTTTTAAGGAAGATAGTTTGAGAGTTGTTTGATCAATCAATCACTATAGTAAGTGGACTAGTGCCTTTTAGGGTGTATGGAGTCAACAGTAGCAGCAGCAAATCTTAGAGAAAAATAGCAATGATAGTACTTAGTCAAAGGAGATGGAATGGATGGGGGAGGTGTTGCTAACCCAAGAACTCAAGCATCCAAGTCCTAAGAGAAAATTGGCTAGAAAGTAAGGAAACTTAGGCCCTAGCGATTTCTCTTTCCTTAGACAATTTGGAAATAATATATGCAATAGGCAATTAGAGTAGGGCTACTAGAGTGCTAGCATTTAGGGCTCTAGTAGCTACTTCTAAACAAGGTGCACTTTTGAGAAAATTAAACAAGTGGAAAACTATAGAGAGAATGATAACAACTTATGTTTCTCTCCTAGGGTTTTAAGCAAGCAATTTCATTATCTTTAACATGAACAAAGTAAAATTTACCACAAGTATTCAATAACATAAACAAATTGCATATTTTCTACGTACTTCACCAAGAATAATCAAGCCAAACCCTAGTTGAAGATCCTCCACAATGAAAAATAGCCAAAATACACCAAAATTTGCCTCTCCAAGAAGTTGCGCACTACTTATTTCAGCCAATAACCCTTAAAGAGGGCCGAATTTCAGACCACACACTTGTGTGATGAGTTCATCATGAAAAAATGAGAGTTTTCTCTCTCTATTTATATAGTATCAATGACCTTTAATTAAAATTAGGTAATAAAAAGGCCGTCAAGGCCAATTTACATTTAAAATCCAGTTTTTACATAAACGACATTAATTAAACCCTAAAATCATATCCAAGGGTGATGTTAGGCCCCTAGGGTTGAATGTTAGGCCCCAAATGTAGAACGTTTGGCCTCCAAAGGCCCTGAATGTTGTCACACATGCCAACTAGCACACAACTGCCCTCATAAGTGCAAACCCTAACTCTGGATGACGTCAGGGTCATAATGATGACGTCATGTGCCCTCAAGGGTCAACGTCCAGGTGGAAAGGCAAGACCCCCTTGGGTCTAGGTCTGTCGAAGTGTCCCTGGTGCAACGTCCTTCTTTCTTCTTGGTGCAAGCCTCTGGTGTCTCCCTCCCCCTGGTGGGGTCACAACATCCATCTATGGGCTTTCAACCCCATGGAGGTTCGAGCTAATCATTCCCCCATATGTACCTGTCCATCGGGCAAAGTCCTGCAACAACAACAAGTACGCCCTCCAGGGGTTCATAAGTCACAGGGATCATAGCAATGTCAATCACATCTAATAATCAAATTACCCAAACAAGTGCATCAAACCCCCCTTTACCCAAACAAATGCTCAAAGACATTATGCAATTTAACAAGTCGAGTTTGGAGAGGGTCTCAGGATGTCCTATTCAACTAATCTTCCTTAAGTTCTAGGTGTCTCCCAGGTGAGAGCCAATCTAGGTCATGTAAGTGTGTGTGAGGTGACATGGGAAATGTTTGGGCATAGGGTGCAGTGATAACAGGGAAATGTAGGTCTTACATGTGGGTGCCTCTGTAGAGGGCAAGTTGCACCTTATCATGGATGCCATTGTTTCCTAGCCCATTCAATGCCTTTTGTTCTTAGTCTTATTGTTTTTTCTTTTGTGCTTCAACGGAAGAGGTGGGGGACATTGTCCTGGCTTGGTGACTAGAGGTGACAGTGTTACCCACAAGCATTTCACGGACATGAGAAGGTTGGCTCGTGATGAGACCCCCTTTCTCTTGGCTATGCCACCAAGACCCACTACCCTGGTTTGGAGACCAGATAGATGGTAGTGTCATACCGCTACATGCCCATGGTCCTAATAGGTCGGATCATGATGAGACCTCCTATCCACCAGCTAATACCTTGAGCGTTTGTTTATCTTACAGGTTCCCTTTTCTTACTGAGAAACCTTTTACTGCTTTCTCGGGAATCCTTGGGCAAAGCATCTCAAAGGTTTCATTTTGGATTTTAACTCTTGCCAGCTACTTTTACTCTCTGGGCCTTTAGCCCCTTCTTCCCACAAGGAAAGGTACAACCCTTCCTAGTGTGGCAAACCCAATGCCCGAATAAAGGTAGGGGGGAAAATGAGAGGAGTAAGGATGGAAAATGGTAAGTATGGAGGGGATGGACGATGACCTTTCATAGACCCACTCAGTGGCAACCCTATCCTAAAGGGAGATCAACTTACTAGGGCGTCATGTCACCCTCCCAGCTATGAGCAAGTTAAAGAGCATAATTTCCAAGCAAACATTATGAAATGAAGGAGAATTCAGTGCAACATATTCAAGTGCTTCAATAATCAGAGTGACACATACCATGATACCCGGACTCATTATCTCATGGAGCTAGACTTACTGCTACTTCAAGACCAGGCTGGTGGGATGGATACTGTTGATGCTGATAGATGGGCTGCACTGAAGAAAAGATGGGCCCTCTGGGGCCATGCTCAAGTCATCCAACTCTCGACACTCCATGTCTAGGACCTGTGGGCCTCGAGACATGATCTCCTTAGTTATCCCTAGGATAGGGGATAATAGTCTCCTCATGCTTATGAGTCTCATGCACAGATCTTTGATCAATAGTCTCTAACCTTGAAGCAACCGCACCAACTGTCGATATACTCGAAAACTGTCTTGGGTGGACCAGTCATCCCTGAACTCGATGTACTCGACACCTGAGGCTATATCCCCTGCGAAGCATCACTCTACAATTGTGGGACCTCCTCAACTCTATATCGCAACTCAAGTGACCTCCTGAAGGCTCTATCCGCCTTGAATCTGACATCTCTCCTCACCACCACTCTCCTCAATGTTGGAATGTAGATCTTGTAGGCCTTTGAGACCTCTGAGTATCCAACTAGCATCCCTCTCTCTGCAGTGAGATCTAGACTTGTCCTCTTCTTTGAGGGGACATGAGAGAACATCAAGCACCCAAATATGCGCAGGTGCTCAACATCAGGCCTACACCCGCTGAAGGCCTCCTCAGAAGTCTTCCTCCCCAAAGCTCTAATGGGAACTCTTGTTCTGCAAATAAACTACATTACTGCAAGCCTTTGCCCACAAGTAGAATGGCAGTGTCTGATCATGAAACATACTCCTCGCTGCACCCACTATGGCCCTATTCTTCCTCTCTGCAACCCCATTCTGTTGCAGGTTGTAAGGAACGATCAACTGCCTTCTGATACCCTGCTCAGTACAGAACTCTGCAAACTCCGTGGAGGTATACTCACCTCCATTATATGAACGCAAGAACTTGATCTTTCTTCCTGTCTGGTTCTCCACAAGAGCTTTGAACTCTTGGAACCTCTTGAAGACCTCACTCTTGGTCTTCAGGAAAAAGATCCAGGTCTTCCTGGAGGAGTCGTTAATGAAAGTAGCATAATACTGCCAACCACCCAAGGAAACTCATGACATGGGCCCACACACATCTATGTGTACTGTTATCCACCAAAGTTGCACTATGGTGAATTTCCGCTGAGCCGCAAAAGATTGAACATTATTGTTCAAAATTCAGAAGCTCAGAAATTCAGCCGGTCTAAAAGACCACCTGGTTACTTTACATTTCCATAAAAAATTGTAATAAGAGTTGTTGGCATGATGAATTTGTAAAAGGTCTTAGCCACCTTAAGTCCTAAGCGTGAG
>CBVK0101167789.1:0-13246 GCA_900067695.1 Picea abies
AACCATGCACAAGAACACAAGAATTATCCAGGGAAAACCCTTCTCAACAAGGGAGAAAAATCCATCAATCCTTTGCTATATTCTCAAGAGAAGATCCTCCAACCATGAAACCCTAATGCACACAAGAGGGTGCTCTACTAACTTGAAACTTACGCCCAAGAGAGGTGCACACCTCAGCCCTAGAAGATGTACTTGCTGAAATTTCCAAAATGACAAGTGACTTGTGTGTTTCCTCAATGGGGAAATCACTTTTATTTATACTAGACTGGACAGACCAAAAGTGGTGTCTATTGGCACAACATGGCCAACCTCAATAACTCATAAAATAATTGATTATTACAATAAACATTAATTATCTTTCACATATGGTGGGGTCGACCTGTACCCTTTACATCACAATTAGGGTTACAGGTAAATCTTACTCTCAGACAATATAGCAAGGGATATCACACATACACCAATGCTCAACCACTAGGGGCACATCTACCTGTGCTCAGCCAGAGGGACGTCCTACTCAACATATCTCTATCTCACTGAGTCCACATGAGAATCATCTGAAGTACCATCTCAAGCATGACTTAATTGAGTCCACAAGTTAGGAGACCACACGTCATAACAACTCAGTCCAGAGTCTGACACACACCCATCACATGGGCACCTTCACCCCACATAGGGGTACACATTGTCTCATCTCAATCCAGAGAGGAATTACACAACCATCTCATGGGCATCCTCACCCCACACAAGGGCACACATCGTGTCATCTCAGTCTAGAGAGGAACGACACACCCATCACATGGGCACACATTATCTCATCTCAGTCCAGAGAGGAATGACACACCTATCACATGGGTGCACCCAACACATGGGCTCTCTCACAGGTCGACTCACTCAGTCTCAGAGGAGAACGTGTCGTAGAGGATGTCTCACGAACTTGTAATCATCAACACTCCCTCTCAGCTAGGGAGACATTCTCCACCAGGCCAAGTCTCTCACAGAAGTACTCAAACTTCGTCTTGGAAAGCGGTTTGGTGAAAATATTTGCAATCTGATCATGTGTAGGAAGGTATTGCACGTGTACTGTTTTCCTCTGCATCATGTCTCTGATATATTGATATTTTATTTCAATGTGTTTCGATTTATCATGAAACACAGGGCTCTCAAAGAGCTTCAAACAACTCTCGTTATCACAATGAATAATGGTAGGATCCATCTCATGATCAAATAAATCTATCATAATATTACGAAGCCACACTGCTTCGCAAACTTCCACACTCAACGCTATATACTCTGCTTCTGCGGTACTCAAGGCCACATAGCTTTGTTTCCTGCTACACCAGGAAACCATGGCAGACCCCAAGGTAAAACAACAACCAGATGTGATCTTCCATTCCATTGTGCTTCTTGCCCAATCTGCATCGACATATCCTTGTAAACTCATGTCTACACTAGAGGCATATCTCAGGCCATATCCAATTGTGCCTCATAGATATCTCAATACATGTTTTGCTGCTATCCAGTGAATATGTCTCGATTGACTCATGAACTGACTAAGTACATTCACTGCATAACATATATTAGGTCCAGTGTTAACCAAATACATTAATGATCCAATCAATTGTCGGTATAATGTGGATCAATCTCGCCTGAATCAATAGAAGCATCATTCATTTTCTTCAAATCCATCACCATCGGTGTAGGCATGGATTTGCATCTTGTCATATTGAACTTCTTCAATATCTTCACTGTATTTTTTCCTTGACTTAGGAAAATCTCATTAGTCCTCTGCCATACTTCTAGTCCCAAGAAGTAGTGCATCATGCCCAGGTCATTCATCTCGAATTCAGAAGTCAATGCTTGCTTTCATTCAACAATAAGTCTTTATGAACCGGTGAGGAATAAGTCATCCACATATAGGACCAAGATCAGACACTCATCACCAACAATGTGATAATATAGGTTTGGATCAACAACACTTTTGTTGAATCCCAAACTCATCAAGAATCCATCCATCTTCTCGTACCAAGCACGAGGTGCTTGATTTAGTCCATACATGGATTTCTTCAACTTGCACACATGAGATTTCTCATTGTGTATCACGAATCCTTCTAGTTGCTCGACGTAAACTTATTCCTCAATCTCACCATTGAGAAATGTTGTATTTACATCCATCTGATGTAGTTTCCAACCCATGGATGTTGCTAGTGCAATGATAGTATGGATGGAGGTGTATCGGGCTACTGGAGAAAATGTCTCCTCATAATCAATTCCCTCCACCTGTGGGAATCCTCTAGCTACAAATCTTGCTTTGTATTTCTCGCACTTCCATCAGCTGGATGCTTGATTTTATAGATCCATTTGGAAGTTACTACAGACTTCCCTTCTGGTCTCGGAACAATACCCCACACATCATTCTTCAATATGGACTGATACTCTTCTACCATGGCATCTTTCCATACCTGCTAACCTATTGCTTCTCCATGACAAGAAGGCTCAGTATCAATGATGTGGCTCATGGCTGAAAAATAACTCGAAAATCTCTTTGGTCTCTTGCTCTCTCAGAATGTGCCTCGAGGAGTTGCATGTACCTTTACCTCTTGTAGAGTTTGTTGAGCCCAGACATGTATATTATGGCCTACTGCAATGTCTCTGGGAACATCAAATGGAGAAACTAGATCAACTGGAACAACTGGATCAAATGGAACAATGGCTCCCTCTAAAGTGTTGAAGGGGGAGAGGGCATTGGTTCACTGTCAATCTCCATCTGAGATTCTGTGGATCTTCTAAAGGCTATCTCCTCTTCAAATATGACATATTTTCTCACCTCAATCTGTCTCTAACCAGGGATGTAGATTCGATATGCCTTTGAAGATTCAATGTATCCCAAAAATGTACCCTTTCTGCCTGAGTGGTCTAGCTTAGATCTCTTCTCTTTGGGTACATGAAAGTGTACTAGACACCCAAATATCATGAAGTGTCCAATCTCAGGCTTCTCTCTGGTGAAGGATTCTTCAAGAGTTATGTTCTTCAAAATCTAGTGAGGACTCATGTTCTAAACATACACTGTTGTCATGCATGCTTTTACCCACATAATCATATGTAGTCTCTGATCATGTATCACTTCTTTGGTTTCCTCAATGATGGTTTTGTTCTTCCTCTCTACAACCCTATTTTTGTAAGGGTTGTAAGGAACTGTGTACTCCCTCTTGATCCCTGCTTCAATATAGAAGTTGTTGAAATCCTTGGAGGTGTGTTCTCCTCCATTATCTGATCTTATTACTTTGATCTTTCTTTCGGTCAGGTTCTCAACTTGAGCTTTGAATTCTTAAAATATTGCAAGGACTCCATCCTTGGTCTTCAGGAAATAAATCCAAGTTTTCTGAGAGTGATCATCTATGAAGAGTACATAGTGAAATATCCATTCGGGGAGGCAACAATCATTGACCCACACACATTGAATATATCAAGTCCAATATTACCTCGGATCTATTTTCGTTGCTCAAGAAGGACCCCTTGACATTTTTTCCAAGGGAACAACCTCTGCAAACACCTTTATGCTGAATTTGTATCTCTGGAAGGCTTGTTACCATTTTCCCTAGAGATGGAAGGGATCTATAATGAATGTGAGTAAGTCTCCTATGCCATAGCTCACTCAAGCTGCTAGTATCATGTAACAGGGCCTGTATTAGTCGGATAGTAAACCTGTATAAGATGTTTTCTCGAACACCAATTACTCTGGGAGAGTTTATATGCGAGTCCTTGTGACATGCAAGAACTTTTCCTTCATAAAAGGTAACCTTGTAGCCTTTGTCTTCTAAGGAAGAAATGGAGACAAGGTTCCTCTCCATCCTAGGTACATACAATACCTCACTTAACTGAAGAGGTATGTCAGAATCTAGTTGGAATGTAGAAGTTCCAACCCCTTTCACATTATATCTGGAATTGTCTCCAAGTACAACATGTAGATTGGTCTCTTTCTCAACAAGATCTGTCAGATGATATCTATATCTAGTTATGAGCCTGGAGGCACCACTGTCAAATAACTAAATATCATTATTAGTAGGAACCGTACCTGAGAGTGTTGAAATGAATAATAAGGCTTCTTCTTTGATGTCTTCATCTTTCTGAAGTCTTGGCTTCCAGGAACTGATTTTGCTTGATCCATCAATCTTATCTTCCATCATAGTTATTTTCATCATGTTTTCAAATTCTTCACAAACCCTTACCAACTGGGTTAGGAAACCTAATGGCTAGGCTAGGCTAGCAATCTTAGGTTTCGTTGGGCTTATGACTACCAACAATAATCCTTGAAAGTCAGAAGAACACCGGTGAGCTGAAAATTTCCTTCAATGAGTTGCAAAAATGCTAAATCTGATTTTTTGCAAAAAACTACAAAACACTAGAAACTCTAGGGCGAAAAATCCAAAATTCTCGTAATTACAATCTGAGAGTTGTTGGACGTGCGTCGAGGGAGGTTGTACACCCCAATGAATTTTTTAGCCCCAACATTTCAATATTAGGTGCTTGAACACCCAAAAAGGAGAGGGTCATACATATTTCTAGAAACCCTAGGAGGGCTGTATGGTTATGCAAAAGAGAGAGGATGGTTGCTAGAAGCTTGTGCAATGGCTTCTTCAAGACTTATGGTCTAATACCATGTTGAATTTTCTCTATTCTAGGCTCGATCATGAGGTTTATTTCATTTTATCATTTACTTGAACCATAAACAAATGCAACTACACAATGTACAAGTGCTACAATAACCAAGATCACAAGAAGAATAACCATGCATAAGAACATAAGAAATATCCTGGGAAAACCCTTCCCAACAAGGGATAAAAACCCAACAATCCTTTTCTATATTCTCAAGAGAAGATCCTCCAACCATGAAACCCTAATGCACACAAGAGGGTGCCCTACTACCTTAAAACTTGTGCCCAAGAGAGGTGCACACTTTAGCCCTAGAAGATGTACTTGCTAAAATTTCAAAAATGACAAATGACTTGTGTGTTTCCTCAATGGGGAAATCACCTTTATTTATACTAGACTAGACAGACCAAAAGTGGTGTCTATTGCACAACATGACCGACTTCAATAACTCATAAAATAATTAATTATTACAATAAACATTAATTATCTTTCACATATGGTAGGGCCGACATTATAGAAAGGGATCTCACACATCCATTGGTGTTCAACCACTAGGGGCACATCCACCTGTGCTCAGCCACAAGGATGTCCTACTCAATAGATCTCTATCTCACTAAGGCCACATGAGAATCATCTAGAGTACCATCTCAAGCCTTACTCAACTAAGCCCACAAGGTAGGAGACCACACGTCATAACAACTCAATCCATAGTTTGACACACACCCATCACATGGGAACCTTCACCCCACACAGGGGTACTCATTGTCTCATCTCAATCTAGAGAGGAATGACACACCCATCTCATGGGAATCCTCACCCCACATAGGTGCACACATCATCTCATCTTAGTCCAAAGAGGAAAGACACACCCAACACATGGGCTCTCTCACAGGTTGACTCACTCAGTCGAAGAGGAGAACATGTTCTAGAGGATGTCTCACGAAGCTGTAATCATTAAAAAATCTCACCAACAAAACAAAGGGTTTTCGTCAGTCAGCTTCTCGGTTAAGAGATAAAAGCATTTTTTTCCTTTTTCATGTTAGCAAAAATGTCGAAATCATCAGTTTCAAATGAGCCAAAAACCCTATTAAGCATAGAGACCTTTCTAGAGGACAAAGATTCCCAGATTTTTGATCCTATAGTTTCTTCTGATCTATATGAGTTGTATAATCTGGCCCAAACTAGGTATATGAAATTGAATGACTCTTTTAATGTTTGGGGTTCAAACCTGGCTCAATTTCTTTTTCCACAAGTTTATAATTTCCCAGAATTGTACACTGGTGTGCCCAAAGATACATTGCATCCACGAGAATCCTAGTAAACAAGAATGGAACTTTATTATTTAATATCAGGGCTGAGTCTATTTCTTGTATGCTTAGGGTTTCATAATTCAACAATGGTCAAGTTATTAATGAAGAAACCCTAGCAATTAGTTTTAATCATTTAAGCGTCCAAGAACGCCAATATTTTGTTCAAACTTTGATGAAATATAATACTGGTATTTTTCATTATCCAAAGACCTATCAAACCAGTATGTTTACACTGAACGTACAAGAATTCATTTGTATGATATGCTCAATCTTGGGTTATGACTCTGATCAAACTGTTGACAGTATTATTTTAGGATTTATGAGAGAAATTTTCCCTCCTACCACACAAATAATGGCCATATTTTACATTGCACAGTTTATCTCAGAGTCTCTTCATGAACAACTTAAGGATTTTCCTTTAAACATAGCTTTTTGTTTCCAATCGTATTTGGTTTACTTGCTCCTTTTTCAGAGAAATAATGACTTTCATAGTTTATACCTAGAGACTGAAAATGAAGTTGGAGAGCTTGCCTCAGTGATTCATTGGACCCCCCTAGTTAGTAGTAAACCTCAAAATGTGTGGTTTTTTGTGTATGTAAACTCATTCATGTATATAGTTTATACTCTTTTTCATGAGTAGAGGCCCCCCAAAATTTTCCCGGAGATTAAAAAGATTTTGCATGAATCTTCAAAGACTCAATTAGGATATTGGTTCCTTTTCAAAGAACATACAGAGGTAAGACTGTATGGTTCATAAGTTAAACCTTTTAAACTTCCAAGATTCTTAACCATGAAAAATTTTGCTTTAGAATTTATAAGGCAAAGTCTTAATGTTGATGAGGTTCATTTTATTCCCAAAAGAAAAAAGACTAACTTTAAGCCCAAAAGGGAGATTGGACCTTTTAGTGTGCATAGCAAGTTAGCGTTGCAGGTGCTGGAAACAATGTTACAAGAATTAGGACTCGAACAAGGGACAACTTGGAGATATGACCCTTTAGGGGTTATTAATAACAAAAGACTGGAGCTTGATATTTCAACATATAAGCATCAAAGCAAACCCGATCTTGAACAAATTAGAAATCTGGATACTTGGGAGGAAATACAAAATTTTCTTCAAGAATAAATGCAAAAAGAGACTCAATCAACTCAAGAAGTAAATATCGACACACGTCTACAACAAGAAAAGACATTGAAAATTAGTCATAACTGGGAACTTCAAGATGGTCTGGAAACAAAAAAAGGATAATCAAGCAAAAAATCTAGAACTTAAGTGATCATAAATGATGGCCCAGAAGAAGAATCTCAACCCGAGATAGGCACATTGGCAAATATTCAAAAATAAGTTTCTTACTCAATAGACACTCTTCCATCAATATTCATGAAGCCACCAGGAGAAGGGTCTACAAATATCAAGCCACAAAGTGTATTTTCCAAATATGATGATATGAAAGACAAGAATGAACAAATTAAAAAGATTTGGAGCCAAAATCTAAATCAGGGTTCTCTAGATACAAGGTTGTTATCTAGAATGAACTTTGAAAAAGGAAGGTTGAATTTGGAAATATTAGAATCATTTGGTCCAAGCATTCAAGGACATGACAATTATAAGGAAACCAACTTTTCTCTAAATCTTGATGACATTCTCTTAATAGAAAAAATGGGCCTACATAATCAGACAGGGGAGATGGTCAATAGAGATATTTTGAAGACTACTCTTAGCTTACAAAGATTGCAAAAAATGAATAATCAACTTAAACAACATTTGAAGCAGAAGCAAACAAGTTTAAGAGTGAAGCAGATGAGAAAAGATGATTTAGAGAAACACTTAGTTAAAGTAAGAGATGATTCTACAAATTAAGAACCTATTCAAAAGATGGTAAGTGACAAATATAATGAAATTTCTATTTTGAAAAAGAGATTAAAGTTGTCTGATGTGGATCATGTATAGACCCCAAAGCTTTTGGCCATTTAGAAGGAAAATAAAAAAATGATTGAAGTCATAGCAAAGCTAAATGAACAAATTTTCTCTCTACAACAACAAACACAAGTACTAAAACAAGGAATACCCTCATCATCTTCAAATGGCACATTTGCAAGTAGTTCAAAGGAATTAGATAGGGCATTAACTGATCTAAATGCTAAAGAGATTCATCTAGATGAATAAAGAAGGACAGTTTCAACTTATGAAACTAAGATCAATATTTTCAAAGAGCATAAAGACAACTCAAAAATATATAGGGATCAAAAGAAAAATTGCAGAAAGAGTATGATACATTGAAGAGCAATATTTCTGGCAAACCCTATTTAATGGGAGCACGACATTTAATTTGGGATAAAATTATGGAACATGTGAAAAGGATGTGGAAATGCTTTATAATAATGGAGGAAGAGGCTAACTTGGCCAAGAAGGTTGAAAAAGACACTGCAAAGGATGGACAAGAATTGGGAAACAAACCTCAATTTGCCAACAAAATCATCTGAGTTCTTAACTCCAAGAAAAAAAAGGAATTAAACCAAATTGGAGTTAAAGATAGAACAAGGACAATTATGGAATTTGAAAAAGTTCTTACTAAAAGGAACTTAATTCAACAAGTTCAAAGTAAACTTGTTCACCTTCAAAAAAATGTTCAAACGTATAAAAATCATTATAAAAAGATGGTGGAAAAGGGATTACCTGAATAGTATGGTAAAAAAGAGAATTTTCTCTCTACTAGAATATCAACAATTATTGATGTCAACAAGGGAAAATGTAGATAAATTCAAAGGAGTTACTAGGATATTAAAATGTCAAGCCATTTTTTTTTTAATCTTTTAGATGATGACTTCTTTTTATTATGGCATTTGAGAAATCTATTTCAAACTACTCCAACATATGAAGAATTTACCGAACTGGTGAAAGCTTATAGAAGAATGACATTATTAAAATATCCTCTGAATCAAGAGTGGGAGCAATTTGCACAAATCCAATGGCGTGGCCAACAACATGGAGAAAAATCAGGGATTCCAAATTTGTTCCTTAAGTTTTGGGATTTAGTTTGTCTATTTTTGTAATTTTCACTAAAGACCAAGGAAATGTAATCGATTCGGTTACTAGATTTGTATCTATAAAGGAATAATTGAAGAATGGAAGAAGGACTTCTTGACCTTAGATGTAATTGAAGACTTTTCAATAAGGAGATCAATTTTCTGCAGAAATACACGAGATTCAGTTTCTCATTTCTTTGAGTTATGCTCTTTCTATGTGTTGTTGTTCATGTTACCATAATTCATCTTTTTCAAACTATTGTGTTTAAGTTATGAATGGCTGCAATTTAGTACTACTTCTATTGCAGTTTATCTATTGAACATTTATTTAGGTATAGACTTTCCTCTATTATATTGTGAGCATAATAAGACCTACATATGCATATTTGTTTATTATTCATTAATCTGTTTCATAACTTAGATACACATCTCATGTTCCTACTATTCAAGTTAAACTAAGATTTATCAAAATTAGATACCTTACTTTATATCTCAATTTTGTTTACTTGCATTCTTCTTTTCATCTCTTGATTATTTATAAAAACTTTAAGAAAGAGATATTGCCTTTGTATTTCTGATGATTGGATTATTGAAATTTCACTCTTATTCAAAGGCTAAAAAGAAATATCAAAATAATTGTCATTATATTGAGATGCCTCACATTGTTCTCTGAGCCTAGAACAAATCTCAGGAACAACACAACCCATGGGCTTCTTGCCCCAATGAAGGCCCAAGTTGGGCTTGTTCCTCCAAAACGTCCATCAACAAGGTCCTACAAAGACAGACAGGTGCACCCTCCAAGGATCTCAAGTCAAAGCATCATGGAAAGTAAAATCACATTTAATAAAAGAGCCATTTAAGTATGTATATAAAAAACTACCTCATCAAATTAATCAAGTGCTGAAAGCCCTATGAAATTTGCCAAGTTTAGGTATGGGAAGGTTGACAAGGTGACCTATTGGGTGGATCATTCCTTAAGTCAAAGAGTGTTTCCAAGGTGGAACCCTCTCTACGTCATGTAAAGAAGATGGATTGGATTGGGGTAAGACTTTTGGGCATGAGGTTAATGACATACAAGGGTTAGTATTGTCTCTTTTATGGGTGATTTTGTAGAGTGTGTGTTGCACCTTTGTTTTCAATGCATCCTTTTTCTAAGCCCATTTATTTTCCATTAATTAATTAAGGTCCAAAACGGCTGGGTAGTCCCTATGTGTAAAATAAAGCTTGGGGGGAAGTACCACATAGTCAATTGAAAGGAGAGGTACACAAAGTGTCATTGGGGTAAGTCAAAGCTTGTAATGCACTTGTGTATACCCCCCAACAAGTGAGACATTTCTATATAAGTGTATTTGTTTTTCCAAGTGTTTGATATTTTAGGAGCAACATTTCATCGTTCTCAAGACCTCTTTGGGCGAGCATATGGAAGGTCATAGTTTTGGATTTTATATTTTGCTAGCTACATTCCCTCTAGGCCTTCAATCCCTTATTCCCATGAAATGAGGTACAATACCTTCTTGGGTCAGTACACCCGAAAAAACCAAAAGATAAGGAGATGAGAGGATGAAGTGTGGAAAATGATAAGTATGATAGAGAATGGAACGATGAATCGTCAAGGGGACCTCCCAATAACAAACCCATGCCCAAGGGAGACCACTTACTATGGCGCAATGTCAACCACCAAGGTGAAATAGGGAAAAGAGCATAATTTCCAAGCATATGTTACATAATAAAAAACAACTTTATATGCAACATACTCAAATGCCTCAAATATTAAAGTGACACTTACCACAATACCTGACTTGTACCTCATGGAGTGAGACCCATCATTTTTTTAAAGCAAGCTGATGTGGTGAATTCCATTGTGATGAACCCAGGACATGTGGTGGTGATGCGGGTCTCTACCTATGCATATGGACATTGTCAATCATCTGTCTCTCAGTACTCCATGTCTATAACCTAAGGGCCTCAAGACATCATCTCCTTAGTTTTCCCTAGAAATTGGGCATAACAGGGAAGATTTGTGAACAATTTCTAATTGGTTCTTTGTGGCATTGACTCTTCTCTGCATAAGTTGATCACTGAGATTGATCACCGTTGGATGAATCTATAGTGTGAATGAAACTCTAACTAGTTTGGAACTTCAACAATTTCACACTATTTACACCAGATCTCTCCTTATTTCCAATTTTCTTGAGAGCGGATATCTCTATTTGTCAACAGTTCTACATATAGTTTGAAAAGACCAACCTGTGTGAATCAAAACACTCATCTTTTTCTTCTACAAGCCGTGTCTTTGTTATCGCACAATTTGTAGTTAAGGTAAAGGATGGATGAAAGAAAGACAAACTGGCGCAATTGAGACTATCCCACCACTGTCACCTCAATGGGATAACTCTTTATGTTTAGGGTGGTAGACCCAGGGGAGACGTCCCCGGTAACCTGGAGTTTTGATAAGGCATAGGTTTGAAAGGATAAGTATAATATTCCCCCTCACAAGTTACCACCAATCAGAGAGTCCCGACTAATCAGCCAATAAAGAAAAGTAATAACCAAAAGGGTGTACCTGCCCGAGACAAAGCAACAAAGAAACTATGCATATGCAATATCACCTGCTTGGTTAGTACTTCATATAATCATGGACTTCTGATATAAAGAAATTGATAAACAATATTAATGAATCAATTCAACGATGTATAATGGCAATGATTATAATGTGTCACTTCACAATAAATGCTAATGGGTATCAATGTAACAATATCAACACTAGAAACAACGCCTTAGCCAATCATTCAATTACTTTAAAGATAAAATAAATGATGCATAGAGATGTTTATAGCATGAATAGATGACAACAACAATAGGGTTAGTGATTTTTATTCTAATCTAGGGTTAGAATATTAGTAATTGTTCAAAGTATTTGGATGTGTGTATGATCAAGGTACTCAAACAATGGAGGTCTTAGATCAGTGCTTTATTAGGGCAAATGGAGTCAGAAAGGGCTACAAATATTAAAGGGCCATGATGATAGTGATAGGGCTGGAGACAAGAGGGTTTGATGTTGAAATGTTTCTAAAGCAAGGCTTCAACAAGTCAAACCCTAGGGGAGATAACTCACTAAGGTGTAGATGAACTAGGCCTTAGTGCGTCTTCCTCCTTCTCTAGCTCAAAAGACAAATTTAAAAGGCTATCTTGAGCAATAAATGATATGACTGAAGACAAGAGGGTTAAATGTTGTTAAAGCAAGGCCTCAATAATGAAACCCTAGGGGAGAAAGGCTCACTAAGGTGTAGAAACCCTAGGCCTTAGTGCTTTCTCCTCCTTCTTCATCTCATTGACAAGAATAAAACAACTAGCTTGATTGGTAGATGCTGTGGCTAAGGACAAGAGAGTTTGATGATGAAGTGTTGCTAAAGCAAGGCTTCATCAATCAAACCCTAGGGAAAACGACTCACTAAGGTGTAGAAACCCGAGGCCTTAGTGCAGTGAGATCGAATTTAGGTCACCAAAAGGCCGACAAGGCCAAAATACCAAATAATATTATTTTACAATAAATGTCATAAAACAAAACTGTAATCAAGCAAAGGTGAGACGTCATCCCCTTTCTAGGGTGACGTTATCCCTTTTTAGGGCAACATAGGCCTCCTGGAGCAAAACATTAGCCTTCCTTGAGCCTCTCCAAGCTGCCACACGTGCCACACTACCATAACTACCTCCCCAAATTGTTCACAATGTTGGATGACATCATGGGCCTTCCAAGGCCAATGTCCCAGTGGAGAGGGCACAACCCCCCTAGGTAAATCTCTGCCAGGGTGCCTCTATGGAACATCCTCCTCTTCTCTAGTGCAAACCCCTCTGTCTTGTCTCTACCCCCTGCCGGGGTCTCATCATTCATCTGGTGGGCTCTTCAACCCCATGGAGGTCCTAACTAATCATCTCCCCACATGTACCTATCTAATATGGTACCTATCCATCGGGTATGATCCTGCACACCAACAGATATGCCCCCCATGGGCTCATAAGTCACAGAAATTATAGAAATGTTAATCACATCCAATCATCAATTTTATTAAACATGTGCATAAAACCCCTTTTACCCAGTCAAGTGATCAAAGACATTATACAAATCTGCAATGCAAGTTTGGAGGAAGTGACAGGGTGTCCTATTGGGCTAGTGTCCACTTGAAAAGGGATGTTTCTAGAAGAGATCAAATATAAGTCATGTTAATGGGTGAGGTGGATAAGGGATGTCCTGACAAGGGGTG